>BJBW01008790.1:61538-117070 GCA_004320125.1 Scolopax mira
GTATTATCCCAAGCAGCTGATTGAGCGCTTTCATTGTTTTCAACTGACTTTGGCTCTTGATTGTTTGCTACAGCTTCTGAAAAGGCAGCTGCATCTGTTTTGTCTCTTTCTTTTAATCCAGTACTATAATTTTCTGAAGAGTTTATTCCCAAAGGTTCAAGTACTTCTCTACAGTCAACTACTGGCAACTGGTCTGTAGAATGCTTTGTATCAGCTGGTATTTTATTGTAACCATCACTACCGACTCCATTTACGCCAAAGTTGATCTGACTCAAATTATTATTGAAACTGCTGTTCATCATAGACATAGTGTCATGGTGCACATCATCGCCCCTAGGAGAAGACCACACAACCTGTTCTTTAAGGCTCTGAGGTACAGTAGCTCCATCATTCATGTTAGCGCTCATACACTTGTCTTCCTTGCCTTTAGGGAGCAATCTGGAACGCTTCCTTGCCATTAGAGTTGCCGACGTTAGAACTTTACGTTTTATGTTTGAAATTATTTCATTATTTAAGGAATCTGTTTTGTCTTCTTTCTGTATATTAGATACTTCTAAGCAGTTTAACGATGTAACGGGTTGATCTTCTCTTGCATTTTCCCCCAAGATTCTCAAGTCCTGTTGCTGCAGCCTATTGTTGAAGGAATTACCAGATGAGTCATGCGTTATACCTGTTTTTAAAGTACAAGTGCTGAAACTATTTTCCTTGATATTTGATTGTAAATCCTTTCTCTCAGCAAGAAGAAAGCAGTCTGCAAGAGAAGACATTGCAGAATAAAGCATATTAATAAAATAGTTCTCATTTATACAAACAAATGCAAATTAAGATTTTTATAAAACTTTGGCCCATAAGATAATTTCTACACATGCTTAACACTGGTATCATAAACAACACTTCTGTTTTCAAATGTGAACACCCTGCCAAGACTGGAGATCTGTTTAATCCAATCATGTTCTAATAGCCAGAAACAAATGAGTAGCCTGCACTGAATGCTAACAGTTAAAAAAAAATAAAAATCAATTTTGAATTGCAATGAAATTTGAAGAGATGGGCTTCTATTCTTTTTGTCTCAACACAAAGATTTGTTTCAAACTTTAAAGAGAAGTATGTCAATTACCAATATTAAGTAATTCTAGCAAGAACAACAGTTTTTAAAACTATGAGTATGTGCTTGTTTTCAGAAACATATATACAGTCTTGAACTCCCCAATTTTAGAAAAGTAACAATACAACTTTACCATTCTTTATGATTTCTTACAAGTTATCAACTCAGGATGGCCCTTGACACTATGGATATCTAAAAAGCACTGGCAAAGATAATTAAGCTCATCAATTAGAATAACGAAGCTTTTATTCCAGAAACTAATTTGAGACTAAACCAGTAAGTCAGTGCCAGACTATCTGAAAATAATGGCTATTCTGTCACTGTACCAGACCAATTCCATATCTCGATTCCCAAACTAGTCAGTTAGAGGGCTGATTTATCACAAACACAAGATTTTACAGGATTTTATCTGAAATATTTATGTAAAGCGTTCTTAATAAATAAATACAGAATCCTCCAGAAATGATGAAAAGCTTAATAATATACCTTGCTCACCAACACTGGCCATGTGACAACCTTTTAATTCACACCAATCAGATTCTGAATGCGGTACCACAGGATGAACAGGTGATTCAGAGGTTACTTCTTTCTGTATTTTTTCTTCTTGATACAGTAAAGTATTATTTATTGTATAAATAAATCTCTTGGATCTCTTTCTCAAGCTGGATAAGATATTTAGGCTTTTAAAGCCAGACTTTGTAAGAGTATTTTCACTATTTGTTAAATGTAGGTCATTGCAATTATCTGGAGATGTAGCACTACATACAAGTGGGTGAGACAGAACATCAGTTACGACAGATTTAGAAGTTGTTTTTAAATGCTTGGAAAAGCTGCCATTGTAGACTACAGAATACTCCGTGACATTTGTCCTTTCAATTAAAAAAGAATTACAGTTTAAGAAGCTCATTTTGGAAGCCTTCTCAGCTGCATATCCTTTTACTAACTTTGGATCTTGAATACTCAGAGACACTGACTGTGCTGGAGTTATTTCCGATGACGGGTTGTTTTCAGAATTTTTCACTTCAAAGCACTTTTCTGACAAATTGACACTCAACAGCTTTTGTGCTTTTATCAAGCCAGAAGTATTCAGTAAAGATGTTTCCACAGCATCACCCTGGGTCATTAGTACAGACTTCTCTTCTAAATTTCTCTCTCTGTATAAGTCAGAGGGTGGAGAGCTACATAAAGCCATTTCCAAGTGAGCTACATCAAGATCAGATAAGTTCAGTTGAGACCACTGGCTTGAAGATTGCACATCTTCTTTCACAGTCTTCTCATTCTCAGATGACTTGTGTGTTCCATAATCTTGCACATCTCCTGCGACCCTAAGTGACTCCAACTCCTTTTCACGTCTATCTTTACCATCCCCTGTATTTTCATCTGTGTTTTGAAGTAAAGAATCCTTCATTTCAGTCCAGCTAGTTGTTTTCACTTCCTGTGAAATGCCAGGTTTTCTTCTAACAGGCTGCCCAGAAGGAACATCCCCCTTTCCTTGTGCTTTATCTGTGTTTATTTCGTATTTCTCTACTGTATCTGGAGCACGTGGTGTCAGCAGGAGAGTTCCATCGGACTTGGCAGGCATGGTGAACGTATCCTCAAAGCTATTCATCTCACCAAATAAGCCATCTAACATCTCTGACTCTAAACAGTTTAGAGAAGCAGGGAAGAGGAGAAGGAAAAAATTAAGTTTTGGGAAGTAACTTCGGAACAGCATTTTGTTTTATAGGTAAATACAGCTTTCAATTTTACGGCAATTACCTTTGGAAAGATAAATCTATGTGTCTTTAAAGTAAGCTACACTCTAACAGCAGCTGTTGGAGGAAAGAGGAGGCAAAGGGCATACATGCAGGTGCCCTGGCCTCCTGAGAACCATGGTGCTTGAGCAGGTTTCCAAGATCAAACCTACCTGTTTCAAAAGAAAATTTCTTTTCCTATGGACAACAGAATGAGTAGTAAGTTTTAAAACAAAGTTCTCCTGTTTTCCCAGGAAGTGCCTTAACTAGGCAATAACTAGTGAATTTGTTTTCTCAGAGCCTCTCCTTCTGGGTAAATAATACGGTATAAAGACAAAAAAAGGGTTAACATTAGATGTTTCTCTTCTGGAGTGATATATGACTGATTGTTAGAACATATTAAATATTTTTAAGTTTAATTAATTAAGTTTCGGGCAACAGTCCAAGGTAAAATACCTAAAAATACTACAGAATTCCATGTTTCCCATTAGCTTTTCAATGTGAATAGTTTCCCAGTCACAGTGCTGATTACTATGTATTTGAAGAACCTTAACTCTGAATCCAGGTTTATAGACCTACAGCAAAGCTGTTAATTCTACAAGGGCCAAACGCCTAAAGCTTAGTGTTACAATCACCAGGATTAGGCTTACTTAAACTAGGGATGTGAACCTTAGGGATTAATGATTGGGTTATAAATTAATATGCTTAATGACTAGATGCAAATTTAGCTTCTGTTCTGAAATTCTGAAGTGTTAATACATGACAGTACGCATCTTGCAGACCATGGGTATACCAAATGTAGGACAGTTAAAAAAATTTTTCCTCTTCCCCGAACCAAAAATCCAGCAAAAAAAAGAAACACCTTTGAAATATTTGGACTGAGTTCATATATTCAGTCTCACTAAGGACACAACTTGTTTAATATAATTAATCTCTTAATATACTTAAAAGCATGTAGGTATACAAATCAATATTATGATTTCTTTTATTTTCTTTGACTGAAACAAAACGTATACCTAATAAAATTGATTGCCTTTCATGGTTACAGAACACTATTCCAGAGAAAAATCAACATCTGAAAGCCACAAACGAGAAGGTTTGAGCTAACCTTTTCACATTGCATCTTCAAATGCCAAGTTAATTATTATCAAAAGGGGAATTAAAAAAAAAAAGATATTTGCAGAAGTTATTTTGCACTTTAGAAGAAATACTTTCACTCAGACATTGTTTTAACTAGCCTCCTCTACTGTGGTATGGATGCAGTAAGCCATTTGGGGACACAGAACAGGACAAAAATTTCTCCTTAATTTCTAGAAGTATTTTACTGAGTATGGATTACTTGAATATGTTTGCTACCAACTACATTTTTCTCAGCATGTTTGAGCTTACAATATAAAACCAGCAGTATATATCATTCTGCAATCAACAATACTTCCTGACCCCAGCATCCTCAGCCCTCCTCATCAAATTCTAGACTGATTCTTTCATAATTCTTACATCTACCACCAAAAAATATTTTTAGGGCAGGCCATTCAATTCAGATAAGACGACAAACAATCCTAAGGATATATCATCCTGTCTAGCCTGTCAGTCTCTACAGGTCCCTTTTATACCCAACCATGATGAAGGAATTTCTGTTAATATTCTTTTCTCATCAAAAGTCAAAAAACTCACACTGAAATATGTATTTTCACTTGTTCACTAACATGATCTAAGAATACAGCATGATTTTTTTCCCCCCTTAGCTAAGTATTTTCTGCATACATTTAAAAAAAATGAACATTTTGTTTTCCAAAAAGAATTAATCATGTCTTGAACTAGGTGAATTAAATGAAGGATATAGCAAGATTAAAAACCAAGCTCGGCACAGACTGATGAGTATGCATAAATCTAGTCAATAGCCAGAAGTAGTTGTCTTGCTCCCCCTTGAGCCTGTACCATTTTCTCTCTCAGCTCTCCCATACAATCTCACACCTTCACTGACACCAGTACTAATCTGGTTGTCATCCCATAGCATGGTAACCTGATTTAATTCACTGACTCAACAGAAACTGATTCCCTTTTTTATGGCCAGCTGAATCAATTCAGGAAGTGGGAATATACAGTTGGCAGAAGAAATAAACCACAGGATCAGCTCAAGACATACAATGTAACTTTACCCTCAGTCTTGTTCAACAGTATACTCAGTAGTAAAGTAGCCAAGCATACCAAAATCTTTGATGCCATCTTCAGCTTTTAGCTTTACTGTCTCTGGTATGGACAGCATGCTTGTATCACTTGTCCTAGGGCACTCATCATGGCTGGAATAAATGCTCTGCAAAACCTGTAAATCAGAGATATAAGCTTACATACCATACCATATTAGATTACATACCAGTAAGCATCACTTTAACAGTAAAGCAAGCAACTTTAAACATTTACTGCAGTGTCTAATTCTGCGTCTCTAAAAATGAAAGGTAATATTTTCACATGTACACTTGAAAACAAATAAGCAGATAATCCACCAGGTTCCATTCTACAAGCAATTTCAGGGCAGCAAATGGCTTCAGCAGTTTACTCTAAGCAAGCCTCTCAAAAAAGAACAAAGGCGATATAAGGAAGCAGGAAGATGCTTTGCTTATTTCAACCTGTAATGATTTGTTAACTGTGAAATTTCAGGTAGATAAGAATCAAAGGTAAGTTTGTAATTGAATCTTATTAGCACCATTATCAGTTTTCAGTCTGAATAATCATTCAGCTTTCCCACACAGAGGAAAATTACAATTTTGCAGGAACTCTCCCTTTCCTAATATCAAAGGACTGAAGTTAATGCTTCATTTCAACTCTTGGTATAGTGATTGAGCACCAAAAATTACTGGACAATATAAGATGAACAGTAACTCCCAGAAATTTGTCAGAAGAGGAAGAAGAATAAACAAATGAACCCTAAGTAAGTAGTATATTGCAATTCCTAAGTTTGATTTTCCTAAGTCCAAGTAATTGTGATTTGGTGTTTTTTTTTAAAAAACACAGCAAAAATATTCATCAAAGGGGGTTCTTTGGGAAATACAGTCTACAGCCAGGTTTTGCAAGTTTAGTTTTGTGAACATTAACTTTTAAAAATAGCCAGATAAGAGAGCATGGAATGAAAATGACAGAATTTTTTATTCTTGGCTCAAGGAATGTAAATATGTAACTAAATAGCTTAACTGAAATTAAAGAACAGCATAGCTCTTAAAACTACTTACTATCTCAGCTCTTTCATCCTGTCGCTTTGCTCCAGAAATAGAATCACTCTCTCTAGCTTTAGAAGAAAGACAGACAAGTCAATTCATTTGCTCCTAAGCAATTTGCTGTGTGTGTTGTCTTTTGGTAATTATTGGATTATTCGGTAATTATTTGGATTATTTTAAATGCAACTGAAATCTGTAAACAAAAAAATCCTACTGAAAACTAACCAAAACTTCCAACTAAAAAGTCCTGCAGGTGAGGGACAGTGTACAAAAGCAGTTTCATAACAGCACAAAACACACTAAGTCATAGGCTGTAGTTGCTGCTATGTAGGTCTACCAGTTACCACCCCGAGCCCACCATCACTGCTAACCCTTTTCCCAGCAGCTATTCATAGCACTACTCTCCAATTTTTTGTCAAAAGATCTGGATGAGATCTTCAAGCCTCTGTCAGGAATTTGTTTTTTTTTTTTCCTCATTTTGTCCCCCAGTAGCAGTAGCATCTTTTCACCTATGTTACAAAATGTCACGGATTGGGCCAGACTGGCCACTGAAACAGAGAGAGAAAGTGAACCACTTTTAAGATGCCTAAAGAGCAGCATATTCAATTAACATATTTCACAGACATGACATCTAGCTTCCATGCAGCTGCCAAATGACTCACTCTTTCCTTTTACAGGTGCCAGATGGCAGAGAGTGGGCATCACTACTATAAAATACTGGGCTCATCCAGGAAGTGGGAGAATGAAAAGGAGAGCTCAAATCACAGCTCATCTCCCAGACGAAGCTATGGGTACTTTTCTTAGCCTTTCTTCTCAGGTAATATCATTCTGAGCCTATTAACCCCCAAAATGGCACATCTCAGTAGCCCTGTGAATAGTACCACCCTTTCCCTGCCAACAGGGGGATCACAGAATATGCCAAGCTCAAAAGGACCCATAAGGATCATCAAGTCCAACTCCCCGCTCCTCGCAGGGCTAAAACCTAAACCATACGACTAAGAGCATCATCCAGATGTTCCCTGAACTCTGACAGGTTTGGTGCTGTGATCAGTTCTTGCACGAGGAGATTTCCAATTCTTGTATTCATTCTTAATATGATTTATATGCTTTCAGGCTCTATATGCTTATACAGTGATAATTTACCACATTACAGTGGTGATAATTTAACCACTAAGGAGCAATGTCAGGAGATAAGCAGACATCTGGGTTTTCACATTTTCTCAAGAGTTTTCATCATAAATTCAAAATTCATTTTGCTTATCATAGGCTAAAGAAATACCTCTTACAGCTACACCTTAGGTCCAGGCTCAATGTTTAGCATCACTGTTAGTGCCATTTAAACAGCCATCACCCACTCGTTCCCATCCTCAGTTATACCAGCACAGCTGGTTGTGCAGCTGTGCAGCAAATGAGGTCCAGGAATTGCCCCATCCAAATAACCCAGGAAATATGGTCTTTAATTGGATCAGTATCCCAGTTTGTGCCACTGCATCACTGTGACGATAGGTACAGAGAGAGGGGTTGAAAATGCTGAAGCCAGCACTGCTGCTGAAAGTTTACTCAACAGGCTACTTCCTCACACTGCATAAACATATTCACATGACTTAACCTAATAGTATCTAGTTTTGTAACAGTGCAAATATAAGCAATCATTATCTAATCCTCTTTCTTTGCTTTGTTATTTCTAAGTTTACATTCCCTAATCCCTTGCACCAAGGAAGAAAAATTCTGAAAAGCAATAACATACTTAATTTCATTTCTTCCTTTCAGGGCTGCGTTATTTAAAGTCACACACTAAACACTGCTGTAAGAGTTCTGTCCTTTTTAATAAATAAAAATAATAAGTACACACTAAGTGAACTTCTGGTGTCAAACCCAGAAGCTTTTAACCCTTAGTAACTGTCCATTTTTAGAAATACCTATTATGACTGTTGCACCAAGTGTAGGAGGTGTGGCCAAGGAACTTGACCAGGACATATCTGGATCCACTTCTGCTCCCAGACTTTCAGAAATATGTTTTGGAGTTCTGACCTAGAAAACATATTTAACAATTATTATTTCTATGCAGAATTCTAAATGAATTACTCAGGAAAAAGAAGACAAAATGCAGGAATAAAATATTTACCTCCAAAAGTTTTGGTGTGCAAAACAAGCTTCCATATGGTCCTGAAAAAACGCATAATAAAGACACTAAGTAATACCTAAGACATAGGTTTTATATCTACAGATATCAGATATTTTGTAAAATCAAAAAAGTGAAAATACAAACCAGGAGTAGTATTTCTCTGAGGTGTTCTGTAAGTATTCCTTGAAATAGTTGGACTACAAAACAAAACCAAATTGAAAAAATATTAATTTAACTTCTCAATTTCTGAAAATAAGTAGATATTTCAGACATTACATATATTACCACCTCCATTATTTGCTTTCTTTGCAACTATGGCTATTTCCTTGATTAAACAAAATGGAGATTTCTCCTAACCATCAGTCAGTATTTCAAACCTTTACGTAAGCTTGTTTTAAACTGTAAAATGCTAGTTTTCAACAATGATTTATCTGTCAAACAGTACACTAGACTTCAATATAACCATGCATTTCTTAACACATTGTATGAAACTATGGAAACAGGTTCAATTACGTTCTTATAATCAGCATGAGTACTTTGAGCAGATTTATCTGAAATAGATACATTTAAATGTAGAAATCAAGACCTCAGCAAAATAAAAAGCTTTATAAATTACTACTTGAGAAGCACATACTACATCACTACTACTCTTTCTTGCATTGGATGTTGAGGACTTGGGAAGTTGAAATAATGTGAAAAAATGCCATAAGCCAGCTGTGAAGGAGTAGAAAAATAGAAAGGAAGAACTCCTAAAAGCAAGGAAGTTTTCAAAATTAGCTAGCATTTGATTTCCAATTCACTTAGCATCTTTCTGGCATCATAAACATACAAGATTGACTGCTCTGAAGAACTCTATCAGTCAAATGCAGTGGTTTTGATATTTCTTTTTGCTTAAAATCCTGCTTACTTCCTATTTGTATTGACATATTTGGCATACCTTGCAGCAAGGCAGTTGCAGGAGGTACCAGGAGAAGCGTGCGTTTCATTTTCTTGATCTATTTTTCTTCTTGTGATACTTGGGCTTATGAAATTCTCTCTGCCTACAACACAGAAGATAATAATCAGCACAACCTTGCAGAGCTACAAGTAACAGTTTCAATTCTGAAGTTTAAAAGTAAGCTTTTAAAAAAAAAAAAGTACATCTGATTTTTATTTCAAAAATCCCAGCAAAATACTACCTTTTCCACTACTTGTTTTGAACATGTTCAAATTCTATATCCAAACCATGCCAAACACATTTCAAACACACAGCCCAAAGTGCTCATTATGTCACTTCATTCATTTGATGTATATGTCTGTCAGTATATTTCCTTGATATTATTCAAGTTGCATATTCCATTTCAGTTTTAGTATATTGTGCTTTTCTTGTCTTTGCAGTAGTTACTTTTAGGAGAAACTCAATACACAGAAACATGTATTTGCACCAGCTTTCCCTCAAATTTACTCAAGATATACACTTCTTGATTTGAACAAGCAGCATAAAGCAAGAACTATTTCTGGAGCCGTCAGCGTAGGCACTGTCACTGGTAGCAGTAGCTATTTATATGCTATGCATCTCCAGGCCAAAGAGATGCCCACCAAAGCAGCAGAATCCTCTGAAAAGTGAGCCCCTCACATGAACAAGCAACTACTAAAAAGAATTCCCACTCGGAAATTTCAAAAAAACTTCCATATCAGAAATTACACCCAAGTTTCTGCATTTCTCTCTGCTTCTGAGTTCCGGTGTCCATACGCACAGCAGAGCTGCATCTCAGGGCCATAACAAGGTGAAATACACCAGTTTCCATTCACACTTTTGTTTTCACAAGAAAAAAACATAGGTACACGAGCCAGTTGGCTCTAACGAAGAAAACCAGAAGATCTCAGGCCTGACACAGGTAAACTTTGGTTATAGTCACCTTCCCATCCTTAGGGAGTGTATAACACAGAGCAAAAGTAACCGTTTTGAAACAGAAGAATCATAAGGTTCTTCTGCTTGCAGATTTAACCCTGTAAAAGTCACAGAATCACAGAATCACCTAGGTTGGCAGGGACGTTTTAAGATCATCTAGTACAAATAGCTACATTCTCAGTGGAGAATAAGTGGAGCAGAAGTTCAGCAGAAAACTTAAACAGCATAACAATATTCTATGGAAGCAACGTTAATAAAGTATGCTTGAACAGAAGCACAGTTCTACACCTTTAAAGAATTTGTTTTAGGATCTAAAAACAATTCTGGTAATAAAGGAAGTCTTGTGTTTGTCTGTAACCTGTTTAAAAAAGCTTATCTTATTGTTAGGAGGGCACAGACACAGTAGATGTACAGATCAGATGTTGCAGAAATGGTGTCAGATATTCTTCTGTGGAAAAGATTCTTTTACACAATCTTGCACGTGTTCTCCACAGAAAAGATTACTTTCTCTGTACAAAGAGGGTGGGTACCATGGCTTGCAAATACATCAAAAAGGAGCTGAGTGACATGTACTTTCATGACATACTTGGGATTTGGAAATAAGGTAATGAGAAGCACCTCACAAAAAAGGTAGAATTCCTTGTTTCCAAATAGAAAAGTGAAACTTCTTTCCATAAATTACAGTTTTACTAAGTTAGTAAACCAGTAAATCTTTCTAAATCTCTTAGAAAGGTTGAGTGCCCTACAAATCACCTCATACTTCAGCATGATAAGCATCATTCTCTTGCTTGAAAAGATTTTCAGAGATTTTGCATAGAACAAAGATCAGACTGTGAAAAAAATACACTCTGATTCTCAGTCAATAAGTTACACTAGGTAGCTTGTATCACCTTGTACTAACAGTATTTATATTATTAGAACCATGACAATATCTGTTCTACAGGGAACTTCACATATACATTACCAGTTTATTGCAAGTCTGAATTTATTACTAAGATTAATTCTGCTTTTTTATAGATAGTCTGAAAGTTTCTGAAGATAAGCTTCTTAGTCATACAATTTCTGCAGTAATATTATCTATTATATTAATAATCATTGGCTACAAGAAGGCAAAACCAAAAGTTTCTTGCTTTTGGAGGGCACAAGCAGCCTTTAAGCACCACTTCAATAAAAATAAATGAAAACTACTCACTTTCACCTATTTTTTTATGATCCAGTTCTTTTCCAGGAGAAGAATAAGGTGGCATTATCGTATTTTGTTCTTTAAATATTAGTGGAGTTGATGCCAGCTGACTGTATGTAGAGGGTTTTGCCCTTGAAGTTTTAAAAGGTGTTTGATCAAGCCAGCCAAAGGTACCATCAAGTTCTAACAATTTAGGCTCATACGGGGGTGCTTCCGCAGTGAGTTCTTCAAACCAGTTGAGACTGATAGGCCCTAAATCTATGAAGAGAAACATACAGAATACCACATGAAAAAGAAAAAAATTTTAAAAAAGGATCCTCCATGCAGGATATGAAAATACATTAGGCATTTAAATGCTAGCAGCAAACTGCACTGCTCCTTCCATTGTCATACTTCTGTTCATTTTGTTTCTAGATAACTTTGAACTCTGAATATCCACAAAGTATACAAGAATGCCTGCCCAGACTCACAAAACATTACAAAGCTAACCAAAGAGCAGATAAATATCCAGTTTGTTTAAAAGTAAAAGTGCACTTCTGGTTTGTAGTTTATCTCTTATTTTACTCAGACTGGCAAGTTAAACAGGTTCCTTTTAACATTAGTAAGCCATACACTACAGGTGCATTTGGCAAAAGACTAAACCTGGCCTGTGTGTAGGTACATAAGGAGGCCACAGCAAAAAAACAAGGTCAAAAAAAAAAAGGAACTGAGCACACATTTATGAAAGAAAGCTATGAATAACAATTTAAAGAAATATATTAAAAAAGCAGATATTAGCAAATACAGATTTGGGGCAAGAAAAGCAGCTAGTAAGTTGCATAATGTTTTTCTTTGGAGCATACAGCAGGTATGCATAAAATATCAATGTCCAGAAAGCAACCCTAATAAAAATTATTTACAGAGAAGCTGTACCTGATTCACTGCAACGTGTCTTAAATATTTCAAAGAAAGTTCGTCTTTCCACAGTTTCATAAGCCATTTTCTTATCCATACCATTACTGGAAGAGTTGTCGAAACACCTGAGAAGAAATAAGGAAATGCTTTCATACAGTGCTATTCTGATGTCAAGGGGCTGCTAGTCTTAACCCTGCTTTCCTGCATTTCTTGGCAGGTGACTTTGATTTAAAGCTGCTTTCAAGTGGAGCAGACACTGCAGGTTTCCCCATGCTATTGAAAAAAAAAAACCAGGTAAAAGTAAGATGGTCATAGGAACTTTCCTGTTTATTGTAACACGTTTTGTTTCCAGCGTCTATCAGTTTTCCACGCGGTGGCTGCTTCCTACAGGCTGCCTCAGCAAAGGGATGGGGCAGACAGGCATTTAAAGACAGGCCACGCCAAGACACAACGACAATAAAGGTAAAATCGCCTCAGAAGCACGTTCGAAAAGGCGAAGGGACCCCATCCACGCCGCCTCCCGCTCGGGGAAGCCCCTGCCGGGGAGGACCCAGGCACGGCACCCTGCCTGTGGGGGCCCAGCCCCCAGGGCCGAGGGGTCTCAGAGACGGACCCTAAATCCCCCACCCGATCCCCGATCCCCGCGCAGCCCGACCGCAGGCCGGTAACCGCAACCCCCCGCGCAGCCCGTGAGGGGAAGGAAGGACCTCCCCGGCGTTGAGCCCCGGGGCGGGTGGGCAGCCGGGACGCCCCCCGAGAGAAGCGGGGTAATCGCGGGGCTAAGCCACGCGCGGGGGCCTTTACCTCCCTCCGGCCCCGTGGACGACACGGCGGCCACGACATCGCCTCACGCGTGGGGCGGGGAGAGGCGAAGCAGCCCCCTGCCTCGCCCCCCCGCGTTCAAAGCTTGGCGCCAACAGCCCCCGGGGCGCCTGCGCGCTGCGAGCGCCCGCCCTCCCCGTCACGGGAAGGGGGCGGTGTAATGGCGGCCACCGCCTCTCCTCAGGGGATTGGGGGGAGCTAGGAGGCGGGGAAGGCAGCCACTGAGGGAGGAAAGGCGGTGTCTTCTGGAAGCGCCTTCCCTCCGGGGCTGATTCCCCGCGCTACAAACCAAGGAGCGTTCTGAGGCAAATGTCAGCCGCCGGCTTGTGTTCGGGTGGCCCGGAGAGAAAAAGAAGCACGGCCTCCAAGGTCGACATATTCCCACTTTCCTGATGTTTTATAGCAAGCGGGAGGCTTACAGCAGTGCTGGGATGGAGAGACAGGGCCTGTGGAAGTCTCAGCCTCGCCTTTTCGGTTAGGGGGTTTTGTAGGCCTTGGCAGGTGGAGTTATAACTAAGGTTGATGATGTTATAATAAAGAGAGTATTATTATCCTCCACATAAATGTCCACTCACATTTTGACTCTTGATACAATTCTTGGCCTCCACAACGAGGCCATAAAACAACTTCAGGCTGGGTGGAAGAGCCTTCCCACCACCAATATTGAGTTAACCATCTTTCATTTTTGTAGAATCATAGAAAGGTTTGGGCTGGAAGGGACCTTTAAAGGTCATCTAGTTCAAACCTTCCATGGGCAGGGACAACTCCCACTGACCAGGTTGCTCAAAGCCCTGTCCAACCCGACCTTGAAACACCTACAGGGATGGAGCATCTACCACCTCTATAGGCAACCTGTGCTGGTGTTTCATGTTCCATTCAGTGTTTTAGTCAGATGTTCACCTGTTCTTGTGGTATAAAGCGGTTCCTTCCTACCTCTCCATACCAGTCCTTATTTTATGCAGTTTTATCACATCACCTACTTAATCATCAGCTGCCTTTTTCAGTGTCTCTTCATACAATATTTTTTCCATGTCCCTCCTCTTTCCAACAAACTTCTTTACCTTCTAATCCTGAGACGCAGTAACCGGTTCTTCCCAAATTATCCCAGAGCAAGCCATGCTGTTGTTTTGAATGATAGCATGTAGTTTCCAATTTAATCTCCATCCCCCTCCCAAGGCACCCCAACAACTTACTCTTTTTGCAGCCCCACTGCAGCCATGAGTCCTAACTTGGTCATCTTGATAACCCTGTTTTTCCTTTGAGTGCACACAGGCCGTGCCTTGAAAAGCCAACCATCACATGGAGCCTTGAGCCATCTTGCTTAACTACAATGAATGTGTGTTTCCTGAATCTCAACCCCTTTTTGTTCTATAAAAATGCTGTTCCTTACAGATTTATTTCAGACGCTTGAAAGGGTCTTTCTCAAATACACTATGAGCGTTTAACGGCACCATTCCTACCAGCTCTTCTCCGGCCCTTATCTTGGTGGCCCACTGAATTTTATGATACAATGCTTTTATAAAGGTGGTGAAGAATCAAGCAAAGAAGTTATTTCACATCAAAGCATGTCCAGGGATTTGGGGAATCTGCAGTCTCTAAAGACATACACAGTTTGGATGATTTAATTATATGATTTTAACTTTATTACCTTAGAATTGAACTAAAGTGATGTGATTACGGAAGAAGGACTATTAGTCTAACATGTAAGTGCTTGTATTGCTAAAATTTATTTAATTATACGGGTATTAACCCACTTTTCCCAGTATAACTGTTTTCCCTCTGGAGTATTGTACCAACTGAAGTATATTCCATCTTTTCCAAAACCAGTAGTTGATGGAAAAGTTGCAGACAATCACAGACAGTCCCCAAGTTACGGAGCAATGGGGATGCTCAGACCTTTCAAACTGGAAGAGGGGAGTTTGAGATCGGTATCGGGAAGGCATTCTTTACTGTGAGGGTGGTGAGACACTGGAACAGGTTGCCCAGAGAAGTTATGGATGCCCCATCCCTGGAAGTGTTCAAGGCCAGGCTGGATGGGGCTTTGAGCAACCTGCTCTAGTGGAGGTTTCCCTGTGGAACTAGATGATCTTTAAGGTCATTTCCAACCTAAACTATTCTGATTCTATAAAGAGCTCTTTTTGGAGATGTAATTGCTGCATTCTTTGCTCATTTGTCCCTGGGGTACCCAGTTTATCTGGGCTTTGTTTCCCATCCAACCTTTTCCTCCCCTCGAGGCCCTCAGCAGAAGAAGCTGAGAGGCTTCCCTTGCTATGACCATGCTTGTCCCCCCCGTCTCCGAATTACACCTATTTACCTTGCAGATAGATGGGCTACTTCTTGATCGCCAGCCCCACCGGGCTGGGGCCAATTATCCCCATCAATTAGCATCAATTATCAGCAGCTCTGCAGGCAAGATAAAGGCTGGGCAGGGAGACAACTGGGGATGATGATGATCATGGAGGGCTTTGTTTATTCTCCCTTTGGCACCTACCAGAACTTTAGGGGTGGCCTCACCCCGGCCCGCAGCCGGGACCCGGCGGTGAAGCAGCCCAGCTGGAAGCAGAGCAAGAGCAGCGGCATCAGCCCCTTCCTGGGCGGGCCCCTCAGCCCCATGCCCACCGACTACCTGGACGGCTACCGCCGGGCCCAGCTGCAGGCCCTGCTCTCCCAGCTGAGCCCCGGGCTGGCTCTTCGGCTGCGCCGGGCCGACACCAAGGAGGCGGGGGTGCAGGTGAACCTGCGGGCCGAGGCCGCCGTCCAGTGCTCGCTGGGGCCCCGCACCCTGCCCGTCGGCCGCCCCCTCAGCCCCGGCGCCCACGGACACCTGGCCCTTTACTCCCCCGCGGCGGAGCGCCGCCGCCTCTTCGCCCTTTCGGAGGCCGCGGCTCCCCGGGAGAAGGAAGAGGCGCCTGAAACCACCCCCCAGGAGCAGAAGGCGGAGGATGCCGGCGGAGAGCCGCAGAAGGGCCGGGCAGAGGCCGCTCCGACGGGCGAGGCGACAGCGGAGACGGACGGGGAGGGGGCGGCAGCAGCCCCCAGGCGGCGGGGTGCCTTCCAGGTGTGGAGCTTGAGGAGAGGGGCCGGGAGGTCTTATCCCGTGGTGTGCTAAGAGGGGAAGGGGGGGGGTAGTGTATGGTGAGAAGAGGATCACAATGGTGGTCATGTAGGTGATGAGAGGGCTGGAGCACCTCTGCTGTGGAGACAGGCTGAGAGAGTTGGGGTTGTTCAGCCTGGAGAAGAGAAGGCTGTGGGGAGGCTTTGTAACAGCCCTCCAGTATGGGAAAGTGGGAGAAAGTGGGACAGGGATTTTTTACAAGGGCATGTAGTGATACGATGAGGGGTAGCGGTTTTGAACTGGAAGGGGGTAGATTTAGACTGGGTATTGGGAGGAAGCTCTCTACTGTGAGGGTGGTGAGACACTGGAACAGGTTGCCCAGGGAAGCTGTGGATGCCCCATACCTGGAAGTGCTCAAGGAGCTTTGAGCAACCTGGTCCGGTGGGAGGTGTCCCTGCCCATGGCAGGGGGGTTGTAACTTGACCTTTAATGTCCTGTCCATATCTGTTTAATGAAATCTGCTCTTGAGTGGCAAAAGGTACAGTGATCCCTGTCCTGCGTTCCCCCTCAGGCCTGCACCCCCCCGCAGTTCTGGGCTGGTTGTCTCTGGACAGCTCTGGCTCCCTCCCAGCAGGGGTGGAAGGCATGAGGGAGCTGGGCTGCGTGCGTGTGTGGTGCTCAGTGAACTCCCTCTTCCTCCCTGCAGTTCCTGGAGCAGAAGTATGGCTATTTCCACTGTAAAGACTGCAAGACCAGATGGGAGAGTGCTTATGTGTGGTGCATTTCTGGCAGCAACAAGGTAACAAATCATTTCATGCTCTGAGGTCTGTAAGAATGGCACCAAATCTGTGACAACTTGGCTGTCTTAGCACAAATCTAGGTACCTGTACTAAACACCCTGAGTGAGTTTCTGTAGTAACTGAGAACTTGCCTGTTTGGGTTTTTTTCAGGTGTATTTCAAGCAGCTCTGTCGCAAGTGCCAGAAGGCCTTCAATCCCTATCGAGTGGAAGCAATCCAATGCCAGGTAAACTACAGATTTCTGTATCCCAGTAAGGGTGCTGGAGTTTGTCACACCCTGTAACAGTTTACAGTTGCTGAATTTGATACTATCTGAAAGGGAACTTCTTTTCATCCAAGTACTAGGAAGTGTTATTTAGGAAAGGTGTAATGGGATAGGCCTCCCTCCCCCTGCAGATGGCTTACACGAATGGCTGGCTGTTCATACAGCGTTATGCTGAGCTACACATAGGGTAGGGTTTTGTGCTTCTAGGTGAGAAGGCTCTTACAGCTTAACTCCACAGGGCTTTTATCACAGGAGCTCTTTTAAGTGTATCAGCCTGAATGTGTTGCTCTGACTAAGGGAAACTAAATACTAGCCTAATGCGAAGTGAGCACCTTTAGTCTACTACTAATAAAATGTCTTGTTTCTTAAGATCTGTTCAAAGACTCGTTGTTCCTGCCCTCAGAAGAAAAGACACATTGATCTCAAGAGGCCTCATCGCCAAGAGCTCTGTGGCCGCTGCAAAGGCAAGAGGCTGTCCTGTGACAACACCTACAGGTTCAAATACATCGTCTGAGCCGAGTGCCCTCGCCCGTTCTGCACTTTGCACTTTGTCACTCTCCTGCAACGTCTTGACTTTAGGCTTTTGACCTGGCATTGGATAATGGGTGAAGACTTTTCTAGCATTTATAAAGTATGTAACTTAATTGTATGTACCCTGTGAATAAAGAAGAATAAAAGTTTGCAGTAGTTTGTTACCCCTTAGTTTCCTTTTGCTGAGATGAAAAAGGAATGTATGCGTGGAAGGAAACGGAACCTATTTGTTAGGAAATGCCAAGATTAAAACTGCACTAACAGTCCAAACTGAACTAGTGGAGAGGATGCAAATGTTCTGGAGTATAAAGTCTGGGGTAAATGTGTTTGTAAGTGTCTCTTCCATTTCTCTGTCAAATGTGTTAAAAAAAAAAAAAAAAAAGCTGTTTGATAATCAAAGGCTATATGCCAGAAGACTGTCTGATAGGGACAGAAGACTGAAGGGAAAAGTGTGTAAGCTTCCTTTGTTTTCCAACCTTCTGAGCTGCAGTATCTGTGATGGGAGGGTAACAGATTCTCTAGAGTTACTGTGTCCCAAAAGACATAAACAAGTTCCTCTGCTGCAGCAGCTCTGCAGTCATATGAAATATCTCCAGTGTTAGTGGCTTAAATATAAGTGAAAGGAGTAACCGAATGTGCTTTCATGGAGATGAAATGCAGTTGGGGGATGCCTAATTAAATACTGGTGAGGTAGAAGCACAGTGGCTCTTGCTGTCCTAGAGCTTCAGTGAGGTTGTGTTGGGAATAGACTGATTTCCACTCTCCCTGACCTTTAGAAATGATGCTGGAAAAGCTAGGTGGCTCCATGGTGTATCTCTGAAGAATCAGAATACTTCAGGGCAGGAGGAACCTCAGGCCTGTCTTTGTGCTCAGTGGAGGACTGATTCCATTCAGTTGCTCCAGGTAGTGGTTAAAGGATGGTACTCTGCCTGCAGGACAGTAACAAATGGTGTATGGTAGGTGACCTGTCCTGTCCAACATCTTTATGGGTGACCTGGTTTGGTTGGCTGGAGGCAGGCCCTGGAGGCAAAGAGCAGCAACAGCATCCTTGGCTGCAGGAAGAGGGGTGGAGTAGGGGGAGGATTGTCCCCTTTTACTCAGCCCTTGCTAGGGGCCACACCTAGATCACTGTGTTCACCTTTGATGTCGTGTATGAGGAGGATGCTGATCAACTGTAAGGAGTTTAGGGGATGTCACCAAGCTGGTAACAGAGCTGGAGAACTTGCTCTGTGAGGAGATGTTGAAGGAACCGGGCTCATTTAGTCTAAAGCAGTGAAGGTTTTGGGGGGCCCCAACAGAAGCCTGCCAGGTTATGGTTATTCACTCAATGTGGCTCATGGTAGAGTGGGCTGACAAACAACATACATAAAATAAACCAAGATAGGCTCAGGCTTTTCCACCATGAGAACAGTCAAGTAGAACAGTTTGTCCAGGGAGGCTGTGCACTCTCCAACCTTGAACGTCTTCAAGACCCAACTGGATAAAGGCCTGAGTAACCCAACCTGGTCTCGTAGCTGACCCCACTTCAAAGTGCAGGCTGGATTAGGTGACCTCCTCAGGTCCCTTCCAACCTGAATTATCCTGTGATCCATAAAATACCTGTGATTTTGCCAAGTGGTGGCACACGTCGCAGCTTTCACCAACAACTGAATTTTTGCAGATCACAGTGTGTGTTACAGCAGAATTATTTTACAATTACAATTGTAATTGTAATCCCAATTATACTGTGGGTTATTTCACTCAGAAAAATGGCTGTGTAATTTGCCTTGCGACTATTTTTGTCCTGCAACTGGGCTTTACTGGATTCTGAGAGACAATGTTCCCCTTACCATGAGACGAAAACCCCATCCCACCAAAATCCAATGCTGGAACAATACTGATACTTTTAACAAAAATAAACCTTCACCTCCACTTCGGATTTTTTTTTCAGTTATGAAACTGCTTTAGTCAAGACACTTTTCCTGGTTGAGCTGTAACTACAGACTGACAAAAAAAATACCCTTTCATTTCTCACTGGTTTCTTTCAGCGTAATGAATGGTTTCACCATAAATAAGGTGTCCTTTGGGAGCTGCTGATTGTGGGCACCATCGATTCAGACAAGGACACAATCTTCACATACTCTGTTGCGATTATATATGACTTTTATATTTTAGTTAAATGGATGTACTGATCCAAATTATCAACCAAAGTTACTTCACAAAAACAGTAAGTGTATTTACAGAGTGAATAAGTTACATAGTTGTCAGAATAAAAGTGTCTCAGATGTGCAACAGATTTACATGCATACATTTAACACTGGGCAGCAGTTAAATGTAAGAAAAAAACCCCATACAGGTATGACTTATATATATATACATTACAAATAAAATAAGACATCTCTTTAAAGAAACTTAACATGAGAACTTGCATTTCACGTTAATATTTTTACTTTTTATACTCAAAATTTATATTAAATAAAAATGTGCATGCATAACAGTTCAAAAGATTTGACTCTGTGATGGGACTTTCTCCTACAAAATGGCAAGTTAAATTAGATCAACCATCCTTTAATAGTATAAATATATTCATAAAAGCAACCCTCTAGTAAAAAGCAGCCAAGGTCCTTTAAAAAAAATAAAAATAAAAGAAGGAAATCTACCAAGACCGTTCATGATGCTTGGGGGCCTAAGAACAGACCTCTGCAATATGATCCAGTACCTTCAGAGACAGTAGCCCAGTAACATTAGGAAATGTACTTCATAGCAGCTCGTTGTTTTAAGATACAGTAATCATACCCAAATTACAGTGTACATTAAACTGTAGTCCATTTACAATTTCTTTCATATACACAGGCTCTCAGCTTTTGACCAACCAGTTTCCAAGATTCTGTGGCCAGCTTCATTCTGCCCATCTTTCACTCAACCAAATAATCAAAAAAAAAAAAAGGAAAAAAAAATGTACAAGGTTTTTTCTTTTTTTTTTTTTTTAACAAAAAAATATTATTTTGTGAAGGAAACATTGCACTTTTGCCAACCTAAAATTAATTTTGCTATATAAAGGAAGTATTGTTCAGTGTAGTAGGCTTTGGTATGCAATGGAAGTCACTTCTTCAGTAGTGAGTTGCAGTTGCTCAGTGAAATGCTAACTGGTTTTTGTGCAACAGCGAACAAAGGATGTTGTCCCAGACGCGTCTACGCTACCTTTGTCCTTACAGTATTGCTACACGTTTGAAGTTCAGCCCATATCTTTTTAGAAGAAATCCTAAATGTAACAAGAGTGAGTACAGTTTGACCAAACCTTTGTAAGGCTGAGAAGACATCGAGCCACCTCACTCCAAGAGGGCAGCACTCCCAGCTTGTAAGAGGACATGAGAGTCCTGTCAGAGACTTGTGCCGGAAACGCTGGAGTCTGGAAGAAAAGTATTGATGACGCGGTAACTCTGAGCTCTGCGAATCATGTCGCGAATCTCGATATTCAGTTCCATTAATTTGGTACAGATTTCCGTCAGGCTCTGGTTGGAGCCCACCAGTGCATAGGTGCCCGTCTGACCCAAGGTTTGGTGCCGGAAGTAGATGTTCAGTAGTGTCTGGACTTCATCGTCAGAGCTACTTCCAAAGATGTCATTGGGCCACAAAATCCTGCAATCGAACAGGAAAAGAATGTATCGTTATGGGTTTATTAGCACAGACAGAAACGAGGTGAGAGAGCTTTAAAGGGAGACCTGACTCGCACACACTTATCAGCCAAAAGCAACTCCCTGCTTTACGCTACTCGTTTGTTACTCAGACTCTGGTGTCAGGCACTGAAAGCACATAAAAGCGTGATTCCTGTTGTCTAAAAAAAAAAAAAAAGCTTAAGAAAACTCATTCAAATAAGTGGAAGTGAAACTGGGTTGAACGTTCACTGATGCCAGTGACACGCACCTGTAAGGAATTAGCCCTATAAAAAGATTCTTAGGAACCTCACAGAAGTACTTTTGAACTATGCAGTGTGATTATCCATCTTAATTGTTGCAAGAATACATGTTTGTGATTTGGTATCTTTACTTGAGGCACACCCCTGCAACCAATGCCCCCAGCTACCTTGTCAAATCATATTAAATTAACGATGCTGACTCAGCACATTACATTGAGTATTAAATTAGGAATATAATAAACACATACTTTTCTAATAACATAGAAGTCTAATAAGAGCCAGGTAGGAAAACTTGCCTGCATTCTCTTATTTGCCGGACGGCTTTAACAAGTTCATTGTTTTTCAAACACTCCAGCATGGACTGAATAGCTGCTTCCGTAGAATGGAACGTGGGCTCAGGTTCTGTCATCAGAGGCTCAGCTGCGATGGCAGCAGTAGCATCCTTAAGATTTTTCTTCAGTTCACTCAGTTCCCTGGACATATTTAACAGCTGTTCCAAGGAGAAAGATGAGAGATGGGTATTTTCATTCCCCACAGGCACTGAGGGGAACAGGTATTTCAGGTCTGTTCTTACTACTACACTGGACGTACACATTACAGAAAAGACCCCATTTTAAGACATGAAGGTATTTAGTTCACTATATTTCTTAAATAGACTTACTACTCTTTGGAATCATTAAACTGATTTCGATTTGTTCATCCAGAGAATAAGACCAGGCAGTATGCTTGCAGTCAACATATAAAGCAGTTTTACACCCCACACCTCTGCTTGCTCAGGTATGAGAGGATGTAAAACCCTCTCAGATATGAGAGGACACTGTCTAAACCTGCTGCTGACATTTCTAGTGCATGTGCATGTGCACCCAAGAGAGTTTATATGTCTGGAAATTACAATACACTCTTCCATCAAAAAACCTTAATTTTGCTTCCATATTAAGATTAATTTACCAATTTTTTTTTTTTTATTGTCATGCTAACAAGTGCTCCTCGTCTAAGTGCCTCCACAAAGTTCCAATAAACTCAGTCATGATATCGGAAAAGAATATTTTCTGTATGTGTGAAGAAGGCTCATTTCCCCCCAAAATTAAGGCCTCAGTTAGAGTAAAAATAAAAATAAATCACTTGCAGATGTTCACACAGCGTGAACCTTCCCTATATTTAAAGCGTGTGAGTGAAATTAAGATTTCATACATCATTCTAATTTGTTACCTCTGACTGAAATGACTTTTGAAGACAATGTGTGAAAGATCCCAGTCTCTGAAATTACAGTCAATTACAAAAAATACAGCATCTTGACTATATTTTAAGGCAGATGTTGGTGTATTGAAAGGTTTTGTCTGCAAACTTATATTGAGGGTGGAATAGTATCATCCCTGGTGTCAGTCCAGAAAAAGAAAAAAAGGACAAGAAAGTAAAGTGGTATTTTCAGTAGTAGTTTGTTACATACCTCTGGCATGGAACTGACTTCGTGCACTTGTCCGATAAGTTTACAGTAGGACTGAAAAAGCAACAGCAGCTGGAAGTGCAGTTTATATAATCTCTGACACAGTTCCAATTGCTAAGGAAAGATTTGTAGGAGATGAAATAATTATTAACGATCAGTAAATTGGGATAATCTTCAATAACTAATAAACCACATTGATATAGTTCAGTTCTCAAAAAACATTTTACTGAAGTATAATCATATACTATTTCGGAAAAAACAAAGTTCTTTCTTCTGCAGTTAGGTCATATATGCCATTGAAAATCAAAATTATGATGGTTGGCGCTCATGTAGCACATGTCAGCATCAATCTCAAAGCAGTTTATATGGGTTAACTTCACTGTCTCCAGTTTGCAGCTGGAAAGCAAGGGCAGAATATGGGGGAAATGACTTTTCTGCACAGAACATAAAATTCTTTGAAACTTCAGAAATGGTAAAAAAACCTCTTCTGAGAGGATGGAAATCCAAGACAGAAGCACTGAAGTAGTTGTCCAAGAGGGTCAAAGCTCCTGCCTGTTTGTCTGAGGGGAGAGGAAGAGAGGCAATAAATCCAGCCAGGAGTAGGAAGGAGGCAATGCAACTTCCACCTCAGCTCATGGATTTTCTACCACCTTATTATACAAGAGTTGGATGGAATTTCATGTGTAAGAGGACATCTGGCTTGTACAGTTTCTTCTCCCAGGTCAAGTAGATTTTTTTCTATGAATATTAACTTGTTGCTCCAAGTGCAACGCGCAGCACCGCACAGAAGGTGTCAGACACACTGAAGTAACATGCAATGGGCATGTCTGCCAGAGAAATCAAGTTAATATGCTCATTGTCTCGGTATCCATGTGTCTGTCAGGAGCTGGTACCTCGTAGTTCCACAGCTAGATCATGGTGGAGATGGGAATAATATTTAATCTTTGGCAAACTATGGAAAAAGTGAAAATTCAGTTAGGACAAGTCAGGATGCCTCCTGACCCTTTGGCAGGAAAGCCTCACAGACTTCCTCACAGACAAACCATATTTGATTTGTCTTCTCTTACAGACACAGTGACCAAAGGTGGGCTCAGTGTCCTTTCCATTTGCTCTGAGGAACCAGAGCAGAGTTTCATGCCAAATGTGTCAGAAAGAAGAAGAAGCTATTAACGTCTTAGCTTCCTTAAAAGCACTTCGTACAGGCTTAGCTACCAGCACGTACTTCAGTTATTTGCTGAACTGGGGTCTGTGCAAACGCCAGCACAAACACCAATCCAGCAAAAGTACTAATAAAAAGTACTTTAGAAACACTATAAAATTTAATTTGACTGACGTGTTTATTTACATGTGGTTCAATATTTGAGTGCCAGGGTTTTTATTAATAAGCCCAAATTAGAACCATATCCATAGCGTTCCAGTTCCCAAAATTTCTGTACCAGCCAGAGAAGGCTGAGGTCAAAAGAGAAGTTCTTTGGCAAATTTTAGCTTTGTTCATGAGGGAGTGGTGGACACCAACCACCCATCTATGATGCCAAGGGCACTCCAAAAGCAGGTAGGAGGTTTATGGAGGAGAGTGGGAGCAGGAGGAGAGCACCAAGCCAGCAGGTGTCCCCAAGGCAGGGTTCGTCCTGCTGAAGGCCAGGCAGACAGGGCTGCTCACACCTCAGCCTTGGTCTGACACAGCAGCAGAGCTCAGCACTGCAAATTTGCCTGGTCTGAGCTCTGTGCTGTTATGGTTAAACTGTTCCTGGTATCTGAGTTGGTATATTTGTTTTTTGTTACTGGTGAGTAGGGTCAGGGCGCTCCTGCCTCAAATGGAAGGTAGGAATCCCACCAGACCTGATATTGCAGCAAAGACCCACAGGAGTTGAAGGAAAGCCTGGCAGATCCGACGTGGGGAAAGATGGGAGGGAACGGATGTACAACCTGCTAGGATAGAACTGACTTGTGGCCAGGGATAAAACCTGTCAGTGGCCAAGAGAATGAAGAGGTGGGGCATGATGGAATCTGCCTGTTAAATAAACCTGCCCAGAAGCCATTTTCTGCAACGAAGGCCAAGGAGCACTGCCAAGCTTGAATCTGTGTGGCTAACTGTTCTCCTCCCAAAATCCAGAGTGATTGTTAAGATACAACCCTCCTGGAAATGGCTGTAGCTTCTATCTTCTCTCCAGCCCTGCTGGGGCATGTGAGGGGCTGGTTGGTGCCCCAGAGGGAAGGTGCTGCCCGTTCAGCCCTAAGGCCAGCCCCGGGACACACGCTTGTTCCCTGGTCCTGTTTAGTTCACCAGCAGGGACACAGCCCGAGGTTCTCCAGTGGGGATCAAAGCCATTGCATTCAAATTTTGGAGAACTGGCAACATGACATAGTGGTTAAACACACATATATTTGATGTGGTCGGGGAGTTAAAAATTAATTAAAAACCAGACACGGCATAGCATAATTTAAAAAAAAAATATCACATGATAGCTTGGCATGTAACACAATCTTTTTTGTTCTTGGAGAACAATAATTCCATTTCACCCTTCTGGCTGCTAACCCGAATGAAGACAAACTAAGGTCAAATTGAAGACTCAAGTTTGACTCACTTAGTATTTGGTTACTATATCAAGCAACTCTATTTTTGTTCTACTTAAATAAGTATTAGAAACCAATAATGGTGAAACTATTCATCAACATATGAACAAAGACATTTTGAAAAATAACTCTCAAATATAAATTTTAGCTTTTCAGCCACAAAAAATTATCAATTTTAAAATAAAATAAAATTATGAATTCTAAAATAACAAAAAATGCTATCTTCGACTTTAGCATATTATATGCATTCAAAGGCTTGATTTTAAAAAAAAGTTCTAAATGACCATTTAAAATGCATATGAAGGAGTCAGAATTTTGGCACAGCATTTTTAGATTTCACAAAACACATCTTAGTAAATAATTTTAGTCACTGCATGTAGAACCACATATTCTACAGGAAAATTATAACAGAAAGGAAAACATGCTTAGAAGTAAAACAGTAAAATTGGGGTGTATTAGTCCATCTACAGATGGACAAAGAATATGAAAGAACTTCAACTTACTGCAAGAGATTCCATTTGCTACACAGCAAGCATGGCACAGGAGAAAAGGAAAGGAAAGAAAGTATAGTGTCAGTGTAATGCATGCAATAGGAAGCACAGCCCATCTTTAATAGCATAACTTGTCAGCAGAATTAGCAATGCTTGCCTCAACCTGATAACTGGTTGGAAATATCACATACAACATGCACAGCAGTCTTAATAAAATCAAGCTTTCATTCTACTGGTAAATGACAGTCTAAATATCCTCAGTTAGATCTTCAGATTTATTAGTTTTTATTTATCCCACTCAGTAGCTTAGCAACTTACAGTGAAATTGTTAGAAAACTCTTGAAATTATACTTATATTTAAATTTTCTTTCTTTGTTATTAAAAAGAGCTCATATTGTAAAGTACTCAAAAAATTAGGCAGGGTTTTCAAGTGATGAACAGAACTGAACTTTGTTATTTATAAATACCTCTATTTTTGGTTGCAATAGATCCAATACGATAAGCTTTGTGACTACTGGGCTTATTACTTGGCACATTACAGTGGAAACAATTTGCAAGCAACTTTTTAGTTATGACTACCATAAGAAAAAAAAATCAGTGGAAAATGCCAGTTTGGTTTCAACTACATGGCAACGCCACAAGCTCAGACAGCTTTATATTCCTTCCTCTCACCAGTAATGATTCACTGATTCATAATTCTGGAACTACTAAAATGTCACTGTAAGTCCTGTTGCAACAGTAATAAAAATTCTAATTGACCTGCATTAGCATTTCAAAGATTAGGGGACTGACTTCTCTCTTCAAAAAAAAAAAAAGTTCCTCTTGCCAAGAACTAACATTTGCACTCTGTGCACTTCTAATGCAGCCTTCCTTATTATATATATATTACAGCTTTCCTTATTATATATATATTACATTTTCAAGACATTTTAGATTAACAGTCATCATGTAAATGCTGTAATTAACAAACACTGTGACATTTGCCCAGTAACAGACTGATGTCAGTGCATATGCACACAGTGCTAATAAACATTTGGGATTCTTATGAGAATTATTTACTTTATCATCAATACAAAGGCAGCAAACACAAAAATGTTAAAATGCTAACTTGGCATAACCTGAGAAGCCATGACACTCTTTTATGAAGCCATGACAAACTAAGCTTTAAGCTCTTGTGATGTTTAATTTTATGCCTTTAACATGACTTGAACAGTTTTTTTGCTTCTATTTAGCACTCATGAAAAAAACCCTTTATATCTTGGCCCCCATGCAATTCACGTAAATTAAGCTTTGCAAACCTAAATTCAAGATAAGAAGAGGACAAGAGTAGACAGATCACTGTGCTCTAGTAAATTCACAGGTGTGCTGGTTTGTGTTTTTCAAATCTTGTTTGTCTCTATCTCAAGTTCCTCTGAAGTTCAGCATGCCACCAAGTTTCATTTGAACTTCCAAAAATATTGGAATCCACATATAATTTCTAATTTGCCATGGAATTTACTTTAAAGAAGAGGGGGGTGTAGGGAAAGAAGCAGTAAGTGAATTCCATTGTCTTTTTATCACAGAAAAAAAACTATCTTCTCTGTACTGCTTCCAAAACCAGGGCAAGCCAAAAAAAGAGTGGGGAAGGGGTTTCGCATTATGTGAAACCCCCTTCTTCACCGAAAGAAAATACACCTGATGCAAAATCTCCCTAAACTACTGATGCTCAACTTCACATTGCTCTACGATTTCATGACTGTAACTTATCTTCCTCTCTCTTGCAGCATAAAATGAAATATTCCTTGGAAGTTGAAAAGACACTAATTATCGGACCAAGTGACATTTCTTTTAGTCTCCCATGGCAAGGGCTCAGGTGAATGATCCCAGACTTCACTCTTCTCATTTCTAGTTTAATTCCTGTAGTAATGGAAGTGTTGTTTTAGATTAGTTGAAAGACATTACACAATCAGTTGCTTTTGAAAATACCACATGTTTAGAGTATTTGGATCACCTGCACAGTCCTTCATGCAGCTGGTAAATGCTGCACCTAAGAAGGACACACTCCTTAGCAGCAGCACTTTGATTTAGTTTTTTATTGAGACAGATTTACTGTTCTGTACTATTAGCAGACCAGGAAGAGAGCAAAGCACTAATTTCTTAGATCATGGGCCTTCTTGCTTTTTTTCAAGGAGTCATTTTTACATACATGAAAAGAGATGATGGTTATACAATTATTTCTTAAGACATTAATACTATGGTGGCAACACAGTCTTCAGTCATTTAATGGCACAGGAGAGACCCACAGTAACATACTAACTGCTGTGTGCAAGGGTTATTAATTGCAAGTGCATTTTATTAAGGTATTCTATTTGACTTGATGTGCCAGTAGACAAAATCTTTTCCCACAACCTAGGAAAGTGGGTACTTACACCAATTTGTGTATATATCAGAGAGAAAAAGATACATCATGTGCTGTGAATTCTTAAATATCCACTGGACGTGAAAGATAGTAGAAACTATTCTCTCTGGAGAAACCTAAAACACAGCTGTTTTCTTCCTTTAGAACCCAGGCCAGTTTTACCCTGTTGTTAGTGCATGGATATGTCAAACAGCAATGAGACTCACGGTGCCTTAAACAACTCAGCTCCAGTTGACTGTGGCCCCAAAAGGTACACCTCCAGCCTTATTGGTCGCCTACAGAAATGGAACCTTTAGTCCCAGGGAAACTCAAAGTTTCATTCTGAATTTTTATGGGGTGCAGCATGTTTTAAATATCCATTAATAGTATGAGTTTGCAAAGCCCACATCTATTAGCTTGTGGTGAGCTTTGGGATGAGCAAGGTTTAAGAAAGGTGTATGCTGACTTTGGATTTACAGAGTAAACTGAATGTCCCATAAGGAGCTAAATACTTATTTGAATTAGCAGTGCTAATTGACAAGAAAAATAGGATCTTCCATGCATCTCTTTTCCAGAAAAACAATCAGAAGACCAAAACCAGTCTTTGCCTAGATTAAAAAAAAAATCCCTGTTTAGTAAGGTTGAAGAATGTGCTGATAGCTGTACTCATCGAAGACTGTTACACCTTGACAGACAGCACAATAATATATGCAGTTATCTTTTGTCTATAAATTGACTCCTAGGTCCTTGAGATTCTGCTGCTCAATGTAGCATTAAAGCTTACAAATCACAGACACATCCAAATCATGGAATCTGTTGCAAGAATGAGAGGGGGAAAGGCATTCTGGGACATGAAGCTTTTACCCAATTTCTGTAGAGCAAGGTGTTGCTTTTTCTTCCTTACAGTTATTTCTGATCCTTTTCTAGAAGTAGCCTGGTTTTGTGCTTAACTAAGCAATTTTTTAGGGCAAGTTTTCAGCAAGATTGCAGTCCTAGTCTAACCTTCAATGAGTTTAAAAGTTTAGGCAGGTTCCTTTGTGATGACCATTATAAGACTGAATATTTTTTTCCTACAATTATTAGATTCTTTAGTCTTTTGGTTTGAAGGAGAAGAAGAGAGGAAAGATAAGAAAATGAATATTTGCCAGTCTAGGAATAATTTATCCTTGTCCCTTCCTTTCCTCAGTTTCATTGGACTCTTCCTACCATTACACTTTTGTTTAATAAACAGGTTTTCCTTTGGGAAAAAGAAACAACATAGATGATCAGTGAGTTGTGTGATCTTCCACCCCATTCTATGGGTTTCCAAAAGAGGAATGAAGAGGATAAATTAAGCTGTATACAGCAAGACATACAACATTACAGTCTGAAGTTACTGTTCAGGGTGTTGTGAATCAGTGGAAAGAGAAAGCCCATGCCCACTCCAAGAGTTATGCCTCCCCATGTATACTTATTTCCCTCTCCTGATGTACTTGCAGGAGAGCTAGCAGCATAGATTCCAGCTCTCTTCCTTTGAGATTTGAGAATAGCTTTCTTGTAACTCCCCTGTGCACCATTGCAATTACAAAAGAGCCAGTATCTTATTTAAATTGTGCCTGTAACTTTTGTCAGTGCCCATGCCAGGTGGGGGAAGACTGAACAATTTTCTCACTGCCTGTGATTGCAGCCAGAGGATTTATTAGCAAATTAGATTTGCTAATAAGGTCAAGGAAGCCAAAATGCAGGGGTGGCAAGGATTTGGGATACTCGGGATATGGCATAAAAAAACCCAAACCAAACAAGGGAGTTCAAAGACAGGAAGACAAATACATAGAGCTGGGGAAGAGAAGTTAAGATAAAACCAGAAGAAAATAAAGTGAATTGGGGGAGAAGACAGACCAGAGGTCCCTTCCAACCCCATATGATTCTATGAAACGGAAACCAACATAAGAACAAAACAAGGTATTTGAAAAAAGTGGTTACAACAGGCAACTAAGTGTTCTGAAAATGTCATCATCTTTTACAATACATGAAAAGAGGAGATGTCACTTTTTTCTACATGCTGTTGCTGCCTCCTGATTTTGGCTAAGTCTTTCCAGCCCCTTCTTTTTCCCATCTTTTTCTGGTTCTTTTTCCCCCCAAAGGAAAAAAATCCCACAAAATAACATTTCTTAACTCTAAGATATCAGCTGTTTCCTATACTTTGTGTATCAATAAAAATGAATGCCTGCTGATGGTGCTTACTTCTGAAAAGACTGATTTCTTAACACTAAGTATATTTTTATATATGTATGCACATATAAGTGTAAAACTTTTATTCAAAAGCAATTGAAAGTTATTTTGCCTTAGCTATAAATTCTTATGTAAGCATAAATTATTTCACTGGCCATTTTACGATCATTATTTCATAACTACTAATCTTAGCATATTTCACCCAGGCAAGTCTTGCTGTTGGTCAGACCAAGTCTGTAACAGGCGTAGATAAAATGGCTGTAAATCTGGAGTGATTTTCAGAGACACTGCGCTGTGGGAAATTGCTGCTGCAACATCTGTCTAGAAGGGAGAGCACACACAACTCAGGCAGGGATAGCTCTGCTTCCTTGTCTAGACTAGGAAGGCAGAAGTATTGCCTTTGAATACTTCCCATTTCCTGTGGCCAGGACTGAGGCAGCAGCAATACCTTTGAGCCTAACGTGTGAAAGCTGGATTATGCCCAAGCCCAGCAGAGTCAGGGAAAAAGTACAGCAGGCACTTGTGGGTCCCAGAACAAGATATATCACACGTCACTTTACAGCAAAGAAATTATATTGTTCATTTATTACCTTCTCTTCTGAGTCCCCTGGCTGGCAGGTAATAACTCCATCTCGTGAGCCCCCGGCAAACGTTGCTTTGCAGTTTGCAAGCCACTGTTTTCAGAAAGAAATTAAAACAAGATATGAATAAGGCCTATAGTTTGATTTGAAGAAAGGTAAGTAGGGTTTTAGTTTCACAGCACAGCATGTAAACAAATGTACAATTGCACATTTTATTCACACAAACTGTGACAATTAGCTTTGACTGTAATTTGAAAAGTGTGGTCTTGATTTCTATTAGAATTTGAATTGCATAAGCCAAGAAAATTAATTAATTACTGAAAAGAAGAGAGACCAGGAATAAGGAATATTAATTTGCAATGTCAAATTAAGGGATACAATAGCTATTTTTTTAGTTCTGGTTTGTATATTCAGGAAGAAACTTGTAATGTATCCAGTATCTGAAACATGTTTATCTACTGAGTATTAGTTTGAACAGATCTGAGTGTATCTGCAGTTTTGTAACATAGCCCAAGTATACACATCTACAAAAGGAAGAACATAATATAATCCAGCATACTGAGAGTGTCGCTTCTTTCCTGTTGTTGTACGTGTCCAGGTACTCCTGCAGTTCTAAAACACTGAACTTCAGCTTTTCAAGAAGGCCACAGGAGAGCAGCTGGAGAAATGAAATCAAAAGGGCTAGTAAATGTCACTAGAAAAGAATAAAAATATCAGCAGAGTAGAAAGTACAGTAAAGAAGCTGCAAAAGAATAGTTAAATTTATAGATACTAATACTGAAAAACATTTATATCTATGCAAAATTAAATATAAGTAGAATACTATTCTGAAAACTCGATAGTTTTCAGCTGGATTTATGATAATGTGGAATTGAAATTGTGTTCTTTGCTTTGCAAAGGACTTCCCTAAAATAAAATACTGCACATAGCTTAACTAGTTAATCTCCACAGCCCTCTAATGACATAGGGCACAGCTCTTCCACAGTCACAGCAGTGGCCCAAGGTTACACTTGCAAGTTCTGACTTCTGTGTGAGCCCACATTGTCCCAATGATGTTGGATGAATGTGGGCCAGGATGAAAACAACAGGAAGGGACATCTCATTTATACCCTTATACATATTTTTATCATCCAGCTCATATCACAATTGATTCAAATTAAATACTCAACATATTACCATCTTTCATGCTGAACTATGTAAAAAATAGCTTCTCCTTTTCCATTTGCGGAGTCATGTGTAGGCACCTGTTTTATATTGGTTTTGGCACACAGGCATAACACATCATAGCTATTCTATGATTTTATGATTCTATATTGCCCATCTGTTATTACTTACCTAATTAAATAATACGCAAAATTAATGGAAATATGGTTTAGAACCATAAAAATTAGAGATAGGAGGTGAGTCCTTTTTTTGACTATCTGTTCAGGAGTTGCTCAAAAGTGAAATAGCCAGTAAAATAACACACTACAAAGCAGCACATGCCTTTTGAAAGGAATATACTCACAGTTTCAGCATCTACAAAAAGGGTAGGACATTCTGAACATGATGTTAGCATCTGAGAAGACCTCACAAACTTGGAGCCTATTCCTCGCAGATTGTCTCCCAAGTAACTAGCTGCATCACACGTTAGGAAGCAGAATCTTTTCTGAATATTCTGGAAAGCAAAATACAATTTATTGCATTCTTTACTCAAGGACAAGCTTCTTTCCTTTGTAAACAAGCATGTTTTTTTCTTTGCACAGTAACATGTGCAAAAGAGACCATCTCCCTGTGGAGAACTGAACATCTGCTCAAGGATTCTGAGTAATAATTACTATGTTGGAGACAGTGTACAGCTGGGTAGCTGTGAAACTAATTACAGAACTCATAACAATCTACTACTGGAATACATTATTTTTTGTAAAGATGATTCAATAGTTAAGAGCCGTTCACCCACAGGTAGCTTTTCTTTTTCTTGGGTGTATAGAGTTAACAGAATTGATCAGCGCATTACTTTTTTTTGCCCATTCCGGGCATTGTTTTGTTAGTATTCCATGTCAAGTAGCTAATCAGATAATATAATGGACATCCTAATGCCAAACAGCAGCATGGAAAATCAGAAAAAAACCCGCTTTTGTTTTCCCCTGTGGGAAAAACCTTCTTACGAAAACTTTTCTGCTGCTTGGGATGACTCCAGAAATACTGCACTGCATCCGGGAATTATTCTCAGAAATTTTTTTGGTGTTTTCAGTCCTAAACCAATCTAGTCTTCCAGTAACATTCTAGTGCTGATATTTTCTTTTCAATGACTAATATATAAAGTAAAGAATGAATAAAAATAACATTTTAGTCTTGCAGGAACTGAAATAATGATATTGATAAATACACAGCAGGTTTCACTGCCAAAATGCATCTCACTAAGGCCAACTGCTCAGCAGGTGGGAGTAACATGAAAATGTTTTTAAAAATTAAAGTATGCAACATTTTTACATGATTCATTTCACATTACCAAAGACATTTCTTTGAGGAATGTAGGTTAGGACCTGTATTACTGTAAGCATGCCCAAATACCGATTTGAATGAGAGCTATATAAATAGCCTACTACTGCTCCTACACGGCAACATTCAACTTAAGTACCTAAAATCAGGTAAGCTGAGCTCAGACTTGATTAGTAATGGAAGCTGTTGGATTGAATGACTTTTTTAAAACACTACATAAGGCCTCACATTGTAGGAAGGGTAACACGTTATCAATTATTTATAAAATTTCTTAATTATAAAAATTATTCTTAATTATATACATTATTCTTAAATTATAAAATATATTTATAAAATGGTTAAAGAGAAACTTCCTCTATAGACCAATTTAATAACTGCTTATTTGCAAATCTCTCTCTTAAAGCATCTGAACTGGCACCTGAACACAGTTAAGACAGGACAGACTGATACTTGTCTTACTTCAACACAGAAACAATGTCCTTTACATGTCATTCAGCACATGGTTCAGATTCTCTGCTGCACTGACTCTGTAAGTAGAGGCAAGAGGGTTTTACTAATTACCACCAAACCAGGTAAGTGATTATTTTTCTGAGCAACTAACAGAATCATCTGGATCATCTGGCTTGGTGACAGTTGGAAAGCTGGAGGAGGGACTTTTTACAAGGGCACATAGTGATAAGTTGAAGCAAATGGCTTCAGACTGATTTAGATGGATATCAGGAAGAAAATATTCATTGAGGAGACACTGGAACAGGTTGCCCAGAGAAGCTTTAGATGCCCCATCCCTGGAAGCATTCAAGGCCAGACTGGTCTAGTGGGAGGTGTCCCTGCCCATGGCAGGGGGGTGGGAACTAGATGATCTTTAAGGTCACTTCCAACTCTAACCATTCTATGATTCTACAATTCTATAAGTAAACTAGAAATTAACAAGAAGGTGGCCAAGGAATCACAATACAGAGAAATAACTACTACCAAAAAGGCTGATGTGTTAGAATGAGACATCTATGAAAACTCAGGTGAGAAAAGATCGTGCTAATAAGGGTTTGGATGTTCTTATATCTTTGCAGATTAGGGAAATTCATGCGATGATAGTTATAATACTGTCTAAAGAGGTTTAGGAGCCATAAAAAATATATTTGAAAATTCACAGAACACAGGGTGTTGTAAAAAACTTGAGGAAAGTGCTTACTTCAAAAAAAACACAAGAGCAAAAGAGCTAAACGCAAAGTTCATAAAATAAGAGAACATATAAGGGATGAGTAATAAGCAGTATAGATTTGGTCAGAACAAATCACATAAAACTTTAATTTTCATGAAAGGCTAAACTATTCTATTAGGAGGAGATGCAATTGATAAGTTACATATTAATTCATTTACTATCTTAGAAGTAAGGTAGAGTAACCCGGTCTAGAGCTAACTAGGTGTGCAAAACCATATTCAGAATCTAATTATTAGCAGCTCACAATCCAATTGGAAAGATAAATTGAGTAGAATTCCACTGGGGACTGTCTCAGGTGCTAACCAAGTCATTAATGAAAATACTGAATAATGGAAATGGGACACGTTTATTAAATGCAAGGATGATTGAGCTGCAGGGGCTGCAAACTTCTGGAAGCTAGGAGTAGAATTCAGACTGATCTTCATAAACTGGAGAAGTGGTGCAGAGAAAAGAAAGAAGGACAAGGTTGCACACTGAGGATGAAACAATCCACAGAGCACATTCAGGATGGTAAATTTTGTAGAACAAGATCTGCTTCCACTTGGGTTAACTTGTAACTTGGGTTACAAGTGGAAAATAATTAACTGTATTCTATCGTACAGCAGCTAGCAGAGAGGTTTTTAAACTGGAATACCTTCCATAAAACAGATAATTTTATAGTCAGTGCTGGTAAGAACTTAGGCTGAAATAGAGAACCTGCTCTTGTTTTTCATGTAATACACAGTCTAATTGAAGAGAGCCCATAGCAACAGTGAGACTTTAGAAAATATGATTATGGAGAAAGTTGAAAGAACTGAGGTTAAATAAGAGATGTTTGGTGTAGGTGAAGTCAAATATAAGCAGCAACTGCAAAGAAGAGAAGTACCACTACTGCATATTGAGCAAGAAGCCATAGGCAGAAAACACAGAAAGTGAAGTTTTCAAGTGATAAGGAGAGCTAAGCATTGGACTATGTTGCCTAGGAACATTGTGAAGTTCCACCTTAGTATAAAGGTTAAGAACAGCCTAGAGAAAAAAAGTTAAAAAACATTTGACTGGAATTAAAGTTATAGTTCATCTATCCTGGGCAAGATAAGGAATGTGAATTCTTCAGGTCCCTTCCAGCATACATCTACTCTTTAACTGTTCTAGTTTATATTATGCAAATAACTTCCTCAAAGCATTTCAGTCATAGCTTCATCAAAAGCTGACCAGTCTACTGTTTAGGTTCAAGAAAACACACTCTTCCGTTACTGCTTTCCTTTTCAGATACTCAACAATCAATCCACAGCTAAGAAGATAACAGTCTTGAACACTGTTTTAAAGTATTAAAATGTGAATCAGCAAGAGACTGTATTTTGGTATCTGTGTACTTCACTAAATGTATTTATTTTGCAATTACATGGACTAGCAGTTCTATAGTAAGTTATCATCTCAGTTTATCTTTCTGGGTGCAGATTACAGTGGCTGAAATCTTTCAAGCAAGGTCTGAATACAGTATATATTTTACAAAATGGGATTACTGTGACTATTAATGCCAACTGCCAGCATATTATCAGTAGGTATGTGCCTGCATATAGTCGCTGTGCATGTGTCAATGTAAATAATAACAAAATAATAACAAAATACTCTCAAAATGCTTTCTTCTTAACCTCACGTTTCCAATTTTGGAAGAGAACTTTTCATAACAAAAGGGCTGGATTGCAGAACTTGCTAGCTCTCAAATGTACTTATCTTCGAACTGGCTGGTCTGCTGGAAGACATTTGATTCGATGGAATACAAAGAGGCAGCCGCAAAGATAATCCAGAGATCTCTGAGCTATGGCTTGTTTACAGGAAAAGTGCTCGAGTAATTTCAGGAATTTTAAACAAGTTTAGCGTGTTGTGGGCAAACATCCAAGATACCACCATTAACTTGATGCAGACTGAAATGTAGGTGCCCTGGAAAATGCACTTCTTTCACTTTACCAAGTCTATAGTTGAAAAGTTCCTCCTAACAAGTATTTTGTTTCACAGTTAAATATTTTGGCAGTACTTTGTGTTGCTAGCCTAGCATATATTGGACTCGTTCATGAAACTTCATATTGGTTAAGGGTCAAAAGTCTTTTAAGTTAGCAGGTGAGCAGCAAAATTTCATGGTGCAAACACAATACAATTCCAGACAATCTGGGGCTTTACGACAAAAATCTGGGAAAATAATACTCCTATTATTTTAACCTTGAAGAGGAGAACAAAGCTATTTTTATAAACTAAAACTATGGCTATGACCCCAGCTAGAAAATTCTGATTTATTGATACTATAACACCTTTTATTTTTTTTTTTCATTATTGATGTTCAAGTTTTCCTGTTACTGAACTTTTTTTTGAGAGCAATATTGTATCTTTCTCCAACTGATGAAGATGAGTAGGCTACCTTCTCAAAATACAACAAGCTGACAAGCACAACAAATGTAGTGCATGAATGCCAGGACTTGGTGTTAAACAGGTAGTTTACAAGTAATGTTTAGGTCTTGCACTACACAGTATTATTTATTTAGTTTTCAGAAGTGTGACACCAGTTCCTTTTCACGTCTTCAAAGAGAACAAAAAAGGACAAATAACTCTCAGAACATTTGAACAGGGCTACTAAACTCTAGGAATAACATAAGGGCAGAAAAGCTGAAATACACATCACTAAGAAACACGGGACTAGTTTTCAGAATTGAACTCATAGCCACACACAACCTAAATGTTTTTGATTTTGTATCTTAAACTTATTTTCTCACCTTAAACAGGGAAGAGAACACGTGAAATGTATAAACTGCACAGGAACCATCAGAGTCACCCATGAGCTGGTTGATATGACTACGCCAGGCTTCTTCTGCATCATCACATGCTGCTGGCTGAAACGCGGCGAGGATGGCAGAAAAAAATGGTGAGGGAGGAGGGGAGGCATTTCGATCAACATCTCCAAAACTGAAGGAGAAAAAAAAAACACAACTGTGATGAAAGGAGAATACCAAGAAAGTGGCAGATAAAAACCAGATATAATCACAGGACCTTTCTAAAAATACTCACAAACTTTCACATTACTTTTGAAGGTTGGCAAGATGTTGGCTACAATGAGAAAAAACCACCAAATCAGAATCCCCGTCTTCAGGCCATTATCATGTATCTTCCTCCACCCCAGAATACCTGAGTTGTACCATCATTTAGAGGACGAAAGCTGAAACTTCACAGGAGGATAAAGCCCATGATGAAAAGCTCCTTAGTGTGTACAAATGTTATGTATACTGACCTGTTTGGATTTCCCCCAGTGTAATGAATTGGAGAAGATCCATCTCTTCTCCACACTTCTCTTATGACAGAGCATTATTTTTGGCACTCCATGGTCAGTGAAAAAGCTGTCTACCATTTTCAAAGGGTACTAAGCTACTTGATTTTGTGTATTATCCTTTGGGATGGCTCCCAAGAACAGGAACTGTGATTCTGAAACATGTGGCACATAGAGAGTGAACTTCTTTATATATCCTTATTCCTTTCCTATCCTGAAATAAGGGCTAATTGCAGTCTAACTCGACATCCAAAATCTGAAAAAGCTGTACAAGGCATGAAAAAATCTTAATGCCTTGTTGCAACAAGTCAGTCCAGTCACGTTCACCAGGAGCCTCTAGAGTATTCAGAGGGGATTTTTGTCAATATTGACAATATCGTGACTTCCTTATGACCTGTAGGAAACTAGAAGGATGAACACACAGCTGATCTGTTGAACAGCTAACTAAGCAGTATTTCCATTGCTGCGAATCTTTTAAAATCCTTTTTTTCTTTTGATTAAGTATATTGTATATATAATTACTAACTGCGTATATGTATGTAAAAATCCTACCTTGTTTTCCCTAGAAGGAAAATCTTGGGTTTTTTTGAGTTGTGTGATAATTATGCAGGTAATTAGGGCATCATTTTCTCACTGCTCTAAATTCATGAGAACTTTATAGCTCCTGTAGCCAAAACAGCCATTCCATTAACTAACACCTTGTTACCACTTTGTTGTACAGTGTAAAAGACCTTTCATGAATCATAGTATATACAAGTACCTAGCAAGAGCAAATTGTTCCAGCCTGTCAACTTTCTCTTCAGTCTCTGTCATGTCCAGACTAAGACTATCACTGCATTCAAATGCTCCAGGGAGTTCATTTGTAGATCCTGAAAGGTCATCCTCATGGACTGCTATATCTTGTTCTTCAGGTACAGCTTCAGCCTAGGGGAGTGAATGATGATGTCTTAGAAATCAGCAAATTAATAAATTAATTCCACTAAAAAATGGAAAGCATTTAATGAAAAAAACTACTTGACAACATGTTAAATTGCACAGATATAAAGCCACAGATCATAAATGACATGAATCACACTACACTTCTTCAAAAAGACTGTATTTGCTTCACTTGTTGTCTTGAATCAATATTATTTTTAAGGCACTTCTTAAAATTTCATTCGTCTAGCAAAGACTTTCTGATTTCAATTAATTTAGCAACATAGCAGGGAAGTATTTATTCAGGAAAAAGAATAAGGTTCTTGTTACTGTCAGGCTATTCTTGTCACTTATCACTTTATTGTGTCCAAGAATGTATTAAAGTATTCCAAAATATACGGAAAACAATCACTGTCTGCAAAGACTATGCGCATCTTCAGAGTTGAGAATTATTTTTAGCATGTCATTTACGTAGTAACTTTCACTCAAGAGGAATGCAAAAAAGAGCAAGCAAACACCTCCCATCCACTGGAGTCCAATACAATGCTCAAAAAGCAAAATAAAAAAGTGGACTCTGAATATTTGTGCAGGATTGGAGTATGCTTCCAGCAATCGGTGAGTTTAGATAACTTGAAAAAAATATATAAAATAGCATAATCTGAATCTTTGTATCCCTCATAGCATTATCCATTACTGCCTTCTAATCCCTTATAAAAACCATCTTAATTATTGTGATCACTATCTTTAATAGAAAATAAGTTTAACTAATCTCATGCTGTTTACAATAATATCTGGATTTTGACACTGAAACATTTCATGAGAGGCCTACTTAATCAGTCTGTTGCTCTCATTCACTGCATCAAGTGCACAACATTTAAATGTTAAGGAGATATCTTTGTTTTGCTTATGATGCAACAAGTAAACAGTTTTATTCAGCACTAAAAGGCTCCTCTGCATTGCTGACATATCATCAGCTCTCTGAAAGCAGAGGAAAGGAGAAAAAATAAAGAGATAAGATATTGTGTTATCAAATAAAGTAAAAATTATTTAGGTGCAAGTTTCAAGTTTTTCTGACTAAAAATTGGATGACCTCTTCCTTGACTTTGTTTATACTGACTCAAATTTATTTTGAGTGAAAATAGAGAAGTTTGCATACTAAAAGAAAGTATCTTTGAGGCAAAAACCACTAAGATGCTATTCTTTCTAAAGCTTATAAATTCAAACATCTTTGTAATACTGGCAAATCCCTGTCAACTTGGGTTATGTATTTCAGCAATATCAAACCTTTCACAGGACTAGCTGAATTTGCCTGTCAATCCCACAAGAAACTGCTGTGATTTTACACTCTTCACTTACTTACTTTTTCCAAAGCTTTTAATTTTTTGATGAACACTGTCGCATGGGAACATTACAGAAATTTTCACAGTAAAGATCCCAAAACCCCAAGCGTATATGAAACTCATGAACTGTGATTTGCAGTTTTTAATGCACATGCCAATGCTGCAGCTGGATGCATGAGATAAGGCACAGTTCACCACCTGCAAATGTATCTGTTCTGACTGCAACTTCCTGAAATTAAAATCTGTCAACTTCTGCTGCTTATGGTTGTTATGCGGTAACTTTTCTATCAACAGTTTTTTTGACAAATAATAATGAGTTGACCTTTCCCACAACCATTATTTTGAGAGATTCCCCTCCTTTCCTTTCCTTACCCACATTTCCCTCCTCCTATCCTTTCTTCCTCCTGGGCAGGTTTCTGACACAAACAATTTTTTCAATGTTCAGCACAGTTTCAGCCTCCTTTTCTATGACCTCTTCACTAAAAGTTTCCATTACTTCTGTTATAGGCAGTGCTAGCAATACTATTGATTTTTTGTGTGGCTGCATTTGGATGGGACCAAGGGCAAGAACTGGAATGAAAGCTGATGATTACACAAGACTTATTCTTCCCTGCCCCATTCTCTTACACTGCTCTTTCTGCAGAAGTCACCCAATTTAGATGTGACAGAGAAAGCTCTACTGGTAAGGTAACAGTGTCATAAAGCCACTAACCCCCCACAAACACCCCTCCCCAGACCGTATTTCTGGAGAGGCACTGAGAGGAGTAGGGTCACCTAATCTCCCATAAAAAGGCATTATTAAACAAAAAATTAAAGAAACAGTACACATATTGATAATAATTTACCAACCTTACTATATGCTCATCCTCTGGTAAAATTCTCTGAAATAAACTGCTGAACTGTTGTAGCCTTGCAAATCCTGCCCTTCCCACCCCCCCAAGATGGCTTACTATTGCGGTCATGAATTTAAAATTTCTGAGTGTCTGCCAAAAGGCAAGAACTGAATCCAGTGCACACAACTGTACAATAGGTTCCCACATAGAAAAAAATCTCAGAGAATACACGCAAACACCCACCACATGAGTTGGCATATCGTTCTTTTAAATCAGCATCAAGAACAAAAGAATATTCCCTTAGGGCTGTAGCTTGTAGCCAGTTCATGAATTTGTCTTCCAATGAGCTTGTAGTATCTTGGTGCATATGTAGTGCAATACAATTAAGAAACAATAAATAAAATCTTTTAGTGAAGAAAGTATAAGGAGAAAGGAAAGGGTATGAATGTGCAGGAGCATATGAGTGTATTGTACTATGCCATTACATTCAGGAAGTCAGGATGTATTTACCCTTGTAGGGTCCAGGATGAAGGATCAAACCCTTCATGGAAGTGTAAGTAAAATAAACCTGTTTAAGTGTTTAGTAAAATACAGTTAAGTTGGAAAAGAAAGTAAAAATGTATTCACCTTGGACCCTTCAGACACTTGGAGATTATTCATATCGGGCAAAGACACATCAAAGCTGGACGTTCCTATATTAAAATGATGAGGGTCTGCTGAGGTTGTGTCACATGATGTAGAAAGTGAGTCAATATGATTCGTATCCTCAGATGGGGAAAGAGCTATAATCTGTTTTAAAAGACAACAAAAGCACAGAAGAACTGAGTATACAGCTACCCTACCACATACTGCTTTTATGAGTATGCAAAGCAGACATTGTTTTAAAGGGCAGTGATGATGGATCTCTTTGTTTGTACATGCAGACGTATTATAACCATTTCAATGTTTCTATCATATTCAGTGTTTCTATCGTAAAAATTCTGTGCAAACATCCTATATGTGAACAATGAAAACCTGACAGTTTATCAAACTGGAGTCTTTTCCCATTTCTTTAAATACTAGATAAATCAGAAAGATTTACTACTGGCCAATTGTGCAAAATTGTCTCGCAATAATTTGTTTCCTGTGTTTTGAACTTTGCATTAGAATTCCTGTTTGCATTTGCAAATAAGGGAAAATCAAAAAGTAACAATATACTGCATTGCATGCCACCCCCCACACCCCCCCAGTTTCAGCTGATTAGATTGCACCTGGGCAAGAAGAAACTAAAAGCTCAGCTTATGTAAAACCACCAGCCTATCTTTTCTTAAATTTCAAGTTTGCAACTTACTAGGTCTGAGTTCTCCAAGATTTGGCTGGCGGTCAGGTCCTCCTCCTCTGATGACTCATCCGAGTCCTCATGGTTGATTTTGTTCAGGCTGGGCGTGCTCCCCGAGAGCTGGCTCTCCTCCAGCAGCTGCATCTCACACTTGTCCAGGCTGTCCAGGGACCGTCTGCGTACTCCCCAGTTGAAGTTGTCCATGCTCTCACCCTGAAATCAGATATAGGGTCAGCTTCTTTGGTTTAACACCTATCGTGTACAAACCACTAATCATTAGATCCAAGTTAGCACAAGAAATATTTTGATGTCAAAATACAATACGAAGTGGATATAAGCATTACTTTGATTGTTCACCTGGAGATAAGAGCAGAAGCATGGAAATGACAGTTAAATGAAGATTCATTCTTTTCAATATTAGATGCTTTTCATGCATTTGTTGATTTAAGAATTTGTTTTTTGTAAGTGCACGTATATACACACCTCAATACCAACAGAGCAATGACAAGCAAAAGAAAAGTTTGGAAGCATTTTTAAAGGATTTTCCCATGATGTTTAAAAACATTAGGAGCACAGTTCGTAGCAATGGTTCAGTTGTGAACACACATGTTAAAGATTTTAGATTCTTTTCATTACATATAAAATCATAATGATGAGTTAAGGTAGATTTGAATGAACCCTTCATTTAGCACACAAAATGTAACAGCTAAAGCAGCACAGTTTTTAAAACTTTTATTTTAGGACCATATAGCTTATTTCTGTAACTTGAATTATTTGAAACTATACTCTGAGAACAACCTGATTAGTACTGACTGAGATTTCACTTTTTAAACAGGACACAGTCAAATGGATCAAGCATTCTATATAAGTATCCCACTGCAGTTTTGGGTACTTTATCTACGTGAAAGCCCTCAACCTTACATCATCATGGGAAGGAAATTTATCGGGAAAAACCTTTCTTTTTAAGGTTCGGGGTTGACTGTTTAAAACAAGACTCTGTAAGATGCAACACTTAAACAGGCAAACCAACTGCTGAAAATTCAAGTTGACAGGGATCTTTTAAATACAAATTTGACAAAAATACAGTTCTGCCTAAAAAAAAAATCATAGGTATTATCAAATTACTGATTATGAGTATCTCCTGAGCTTATCCAGATTACAATTATGCACAGTCATAGAGAAAGACATCTCAGTTCAGTAAGGTCCCTTAAGCAGATTTGTAATTTTAAACACTTGAGTAATCCCCATTCAGGACTACTCAGACATTTACTGAATGGGGACTAAACTGTTTAAAGTGCAATTAATTCAACTGCAGTCTTACTTCCTTAACAATCAACAAGCTTGTACAAGTACATCTTATTTTGCATCATTGCCCCTTAATACAATGGACTGTGGAATGCAGTTAGAAAGAGGGAAAGTTCAGTTTCATGACACTAAGCTGACTGTTCGTGAACAAATATGAGAAAAAAAGAAAAAAATATTTTTTAGGAAAAAGACAATCAAGAAATTAAAGAACTGAAATCCAGAGGAACATTTAAAATTAAAGAATGCACTATATTTAAGAGCAAATGAACATGAAATTGCTATGAAGCCCAACACATACTGGGAGAACCCTGTGTTTTCATCCTAGGACGGGGATCACATGGTAGTTTTGTGCAGGAACGCAACACAACACATCGAAGATTTAAGAAATAAGGTCTCTCTAAATCATAAAAATGACTGTTCAGTTCCCAGCTATTTATTTTAACAAATTCTTTGGTCCATCCTCCCCAACAAAGGCTGGAGGACACATGCAGCAATGAGACATCTGTCACAAACACACCAGTTGCTGAACTAACAAATGACAAAATGACATAAATAAGCAAGTAATCAAAGGTGACTGTCATCACACCCTGATCCTCATGATGCCTAGTAGAGCTATCAGTAAACTTTTCAGCCCACGTCTATGGGAATTTTTCTTGTCACAGTTCTATTTTGCAGTTTCTGAAAGAAGAAAGCCAGCAAACAGAAGAAAACACGAAAAGGGACACTTCCAGGGCATGCAGTTAGCAGGGAGAGTGAGTTAAAAGTGAGGGAAAAGGGTAAGAGAGATGAAACACAGTATGGAACCTAAATCACGCATAGTATTTGGGTTAGTGTAAGCTTGCTACAGGGTCACCCAAAATTTAAAGGAAAGGTCAACACATGCCTAGGAAGATGGAGCATGAGGCAATCTTACTTTCACAGTTAAAAAGAAAGAGGGAAGATGTATTTGAGAGGCTGTTCATTTTTATGTACTGTGGGAGCAAAGCTATCTCCTGTCTGAAAAGCCACCGGTAACAAACATTTATTCAAAAGAATACAGTCACATATTATAAATGTGTCAGGCCAGCAGGAAGCAGGTACCACAGAGGACTTCCCTCAATTACCAGCTTCTGGTAAAGGAGCAGATGTGCCCTTGCAGCCAACTGTAAGCATTATGACAACCCAGGGGAAAGGAGAGGCCCAGAAAGGGCAGCAAAAAGGGAACTAAGCCTATGTGGGGGAAAACAGCGTAGCACATCCATAGACCCAGTAAGAATCATGCAAAACTTCTTTCACACAAGTTTTTGTGAATCCTTGCTGTATTGACAAAGTGAATGGAGTGGCACAAATATTGCAGGGTACAGGCAAAAGTATTGTGGAACTGCATAGTAAGGCACTGCTTCCATCCCTTTGTATTTTTTAGAGTACAGGTATTTTGAGAGGAAGATTTCTTGGGGGGTTGTGTTTGCATAATAACTGATGTACAAACTATCAGAATCAAATATGCAAAATATGGCTGTTGCCGAATTTTCTATCATTTGTACAACTCATTAAAATTCTCTATCATTTCAGTTCTTTCTATACATTGATAAATTGCAAGTTTAGGTCTCAAACTGGCAACCATGATGTGCCTTTTCAGTTTTCTTCACAGGGTAAATGAGTCCAGTAAAGTAGGAATATACAGCTGAATTAAACTAAGCTGTATGAATTAATTAATTTATTCAATGAAATTCAGGCTGGTAGGCAAGGATGTAAACTTTCTGAAGAAGTCTCAGGTACCAGCTTTAGCAAGATGCTAATAGGAGCCAATATATCACAGTTGAAAAGCTGGAAATGATATATAACTTGCCCATGGAAACAAATGGCCCAAACTTTACTGTATTTTAAATAATGAACTTCTTCTTTTTTTTCTACATTTTATTTATGCACAAAGATACTAAAAAGAGAAATGGCTCAATTTGAACAATACTGATACTAGAATTAAGATATTTTAAAATTTGTGAAGACTGTCAAAAATGTCAAAATCAAACTTAATACGAAGCAGAATTTTTGAAAAAGACCTCAAAATTACTTCTAATACAAGATAAAAAATGAAGCACCTGTTGGAAGTGCAAGCACACACCCACCCACCCACCTATGCACACACTGAAGAGGGGGAGGGCAACAACAAAACTATGATGTTACTCTATAATACAAATTTGCAAGAAGGCATAACATACGCTGGCACATCTGAGTTGAAGTAGCATTCTTACCTGAAGTTCCTGGGTAGCAGATACAACAGATAGAAAAACAAATAGAAAGAATCTATGTAAAATTACTGCATTAAAGATATCATAGACAAACATTTGCCTACAATTGTAACTAGTTATTATCACAGAAATTTCAACTCTTCACCCTATCTTTTAAGTTTGAAAATAACCATAACTTGCTTTTACATCTTTATGAAATTTCAAATATGTGTGCCTTGTGGTCTGAGGCTGATACAAGCACCACTGACCTGTTTAAATCATAAAGCTTTTTCTGAAAGACTGTGCTCTTGCTAGTTTAAGTTTTCTAACACTGTTTTATTCATGATTACGAATATATCAAATTCAGAATTGATGTAAAGGACACAGTTTCAACTCAGTCATTAGAGAAATAGCTCTTACACCAGCTTTGAATTTGGCTAAAAAAATTATTTAAAACAGTAGTAAGTCAGTCCGGACTAAACCTTGGAATGCAAGGTCTCAAATCCATGGCAAATTAAAAACTGTATTAAGTAAAAGACTACATTTTTCATTTTACTACACAGAAACCTAGAGAAGTGTAGCATCCGTTCCACAACCAATTAAAAAAAATAGTATATTAATTTAGGACTCAGCCTTGAAGTTAGGCACATATATAAAATTTTTTTTGCAGGGTCACAAAGAAGATAAAGTAATTTGGTCAGGAACTGTTCTGCACAGTTATTTATAATCCCTATTTTGTTTTAATTGGTGAACTGAAAGAAGAAATTCCTCAACTTTACAGGGCAAAAACATTATCCTGTGATATTTAGTGAAAATTACAGAACAAAGTCCTTGTAATATCTTGAAAGTATTTAAAACACAGAAATGATTGCATTTGGTATACTTCCCAAAAAAGAACCTGGCATTGCTATTTTATCATTTATTATTGTTTGGAACATTAAAGGTCCTTCATAATATTTGATGTCAACTGCTTTTTGTTTTTTAAGCAAAGCCATGGGCAGATGTGAGCCAAAATCACTCTATTTTGAGATTCCTGACTTGGAAAATAAGGATTCTGCAACATCTCATTCCATTCCTTCATCCTTTCTCTTCATTGTAAAAAAATTAGAAATCAGATGTACATGAGTTCACACCTGAGGGTCTGCTTACCTTAAAATTATTTTGCTACTGTATTCAACTAGGGAGAAAACTGATTAATTCTTGTACACATGTTCTTCTCAGGGCTAAGAGCAATGCCTGAGAGAATTCATGTTAAAATTGAGTCCAGATTATGACAAGATAATTTATTAAACAGTTAGGTCTGCTGAACTTCTGCACCTTAAATACTTCAAAAGAGATAACAATTTCTGAACTTTTAAATAAAAACAAAATTGTTAGACTTGTTTGGCAATGGATATTAATTTTTGGCCTTTCCCACACCTATAGAAAGAAATACTCCAAATTTGATATAAGCAAGGTTAAAGGGCATACCTCCCTCCCTTACCCCCCTCCAATTCTTCAACTTTTTCCCTTCAGCAGTTTCAGTTCAAGGTGAGCTGACAGGCTTCACCTGTCAAGGCTTGATCTGGGCCCTCAGGGTTCTGTTTAGTCCTGCTTGAAAGGATGAAATCATGGACACCTAAGCAGAGTGGAAGGTAAATCTCTCTAAGCTTTACTGATTTCATCAGCAGTTGCAGAAGTAACAACAGCCCAAAGGCCTGAATTCATGTTTTGGAGGGTTTGGAACAATTTCATTTTACGAGTGTTTAATCAGAAAATATATTTTTGTTAACAATTTAGATGTTTAAAAAATGTATTTAAAATAAGTTGAATTAAAAATAAATTAACTAGAAAAGGTACTAGAACAGAGGGTTTATCTTCCAGTAACAGTTTTGCAGTGTTTCCTAAAGCAGATTCAGAAAGGAAGGGTGTGGTAGCCTCTTACTGTTATGCTACTGAAATAAACACTAAGTGAATATTATAAATAATCTGAACTCAAAACTAAGTTTATAATTACACAGTTAAAGTTTTATGTTACAAAGAATATAGTGTTTAGTAGAAAAAGTATCAAACTGTTTTAATAAAAAAGCTGTTTCAGAGAAAATATACTGTACCTCCCCATCTTCCAGCTCAACATCTAGGAAATCAAAGTCCCTAAAGACTCTGAATTGTTGTTCACTGTTTGAATCATCCATGTTCTCCTGCTCCCTTGTTCCGTCTTCTGAAGACACCAAGCTCGTCTGGTGCTCAATCAGATCCAAGTCACCACAGGAAGAAAAAATTACCTACAATTCAAAGGATTTCTCTTGTAACAAACTGTTCCCTCTGGTTGTTTCTTCCTAAAAGCTGTTATTGGTTATTCGGAAGACTGTATTTCCAGTACACACCTAATTCCTTCACTGAGTATTTTTAGAACACTCTTTATTATTTATGTTGGACAGGTGCCTTCAGATTAAACTTGTACAAAGAAACAACTTCATACTGCAGGAACACGTCCAAGAATATTACAGCTACCTCTTAATGGTTGCAGAATGATGTTGCCTGCCTCTCTGTATGCATTTATAGGAACAAAATTCAGAGAATTTAGCAAAGAAAATACTGCAAAGGGCATGAAATAGTAAGTTAATAAAAAAATCTAGTTAAAAATGATGTTCTAAAATATGTCAAGATTAGAAAACACAACAAGCTGTAATTTTTCCTTTCCTACTAAAAATAATTATATTTGCAATTTAGTTGTGAAAATGCAATGGTTACTATCTTGCAGAAATTAAGAAACTTTCCACCGTAATACAAGTGACATACAACATATTCAAAAACATTCAGAAATTTTCCTTTCTCCATAGAAAGTATTTAATAACTATTTTAAGAGCTTCCTACCCTGGACGATCTATTGCTCATTTCCTGGCACCAGATAATATTAATTTTTAAAGAGTAACATTAGAACAACTATCTAATGGAAAAATGAGACACTGCCCCCTCCGATTTATTTCTGTAATTTAATTGTTTATGTTATAAGGGCTCTAGATTGGTAATACCAAAGGTTATTCCTCTCTGCCCACTGAGATGGCGTAAGCAAAACCTATAGACCTCTCACAGCAAAACTGCATATAGCTCTGTAAGTAAATTGCCTTCAAGTGAGAGGGCCAATCACTCACTGGTCTATATGCTGAGAAATGCAGCATGGAATGACATGAAACTGTGCAAATCAGGTCAGCAGCTCTGTGAAACTTCATTTTTAAAGTTTAGGACACAATTAAGCAAAGAAATAGTCAATACAAGGCTACTTACTGAGGGGTTTTTACTCAGCCCAACTTCCTGACCACATAGAGAAAGGACGTGCACCAGCTTTTCCTTTGTTCTTTTCTAGAAAACAAGACGTTTTCTCAAGTGAGCATTTTTTTATCCACTTATTCTCCCAGTGGCTGGAAACATACATTAACAATTTTTAATTAGGAGGATCAAACCAAAGAATTAGTCATTAAGTGCTCAAAGGGCTGCATACAAGGAAACATAAAAATAGCTGTTAACGATTTTGGTGTTTATTTTTTTAATATTAGCATATTAATTCTATTGAGCATAAGAAGGAAACATTGGATCTTGGGCATCACTTCAAAAGGACAATTCAGGAGCTTAAAAAAAAAGCACATGCATAGTTATTTTTTGCAGAATTGGGCCTGAGTCACCGCTGTATAATCTGCTATATGAAATAAAAAAGGAGCAATAAATACATTTATTCCACACGGTTTTACGTTAACAGGCAGATAACCAAAATTAAACTTCACTTTTAGGAAAATTATTCCAAGGGATTCTTTTTACCTGATTTTGGCAGAAAACAACACTTAGAAGTTGCACATGCTGTCTATCTGCTCTCCTTGCTAATATCGAACTCACTTGTCATTCTTAACTAAATCTGACTTAGAGGTCTTAAAGAGATACATTTCCTGTAGGCTGAAAGAAAACCACTGGCTGGAGAGGAGAGAGACATAACTCGGTCCATTTCTGAGTCCAAGAAAGACATTCAGCACACACACTCAGTCAGATGCTCTGCCACCACTGCCCCAGCCAGTCAGGGGCACTGCGCAGGGGACAGAGGGCACAAGCATGGAAGAATTTACTGTCTGTTAATTCAGCTGCTCCGAGTGCAGCTTGTTAATGAATAGTGAGATACTTTAGAGGACGTTACCTGAGAATATTGGGGTCTCTTCCAGCTCACAGGAACAAGGACATTGGAGTTAGATCCTGATGAGGTTGAAGAAGTGCTTCGGGTGACAGCCATTGCCCTGGGTTTACCATCTCGTCCAGAAGAACTTTGCAGTTCATCGTACCGTCTCCCAATGATTGGAGTCTTAAACAGAGAGTAATTATTCACTAGTACTATGCTCTGGGATGAACTTATAATGGGACATACTACTTCAGCTGTAGGATCATAGATCATATACGGGGTAAAACAAGGAGTGCACTGAATTCATGTCACTTGATTTGTATCTTATTTGCCACTGTGAACATCTCAGTAACTCCTGCCAGTAGCTACTGCTTGTGCTCATGAATAGCTACTGCTCCAAGCAACTTGATTATAACAGAAGAAGCAGCAAAAACCCCAGAAAGCTTAAAAAATTTATTTTAAACCCACATTTCTGGCACTTGTTTTTTTTTTTTTTTTTTTCTAAGGGTGATGAGTACTCTGGCCCTTTACAGTACACAGCAAAATGCTTTCTTGGATTGATGATAGGATGCTCAGCATTTTCTAGAACTATACCTACATGAAATAATAATAAGAAACTCTTTATACAAATAGTACAGATGCCTTTTTATATTTACATTTCCTTTTAACCCAGAGTTGCACTCTTATCTATCTATCTATCTATAAAAAGCTCTATAATGCTGCAAAGTCATGCAGGTTCATAACAATAACCAGAGTCAGTTGCCCAGTAAGGTCAATAGGACCACTGTGTTCTATAAAATTAAAAGGTGTACAGGGTTTGCAGGATAAAGACTGCTCTAAAAGAATTAAATCAGAAGTCAGAAAATATACCCTTAAATGACATACTTCTATGTCTAGCAGTTACAGAGAACATTGGCATCCAAGTATAACATTGGCATAATTGCAACGTAGCTTTTCCACCAGATAATTTTAAACACAACTAATAATTCCTTTCTCCCAAAAATCTAATGAAAGTCCAGAAAGGGTCTTCTAGCATAGGTCATTAAGTTTGCAACAGTGGATCAAGAAGAATTTAAGAAACTTTCAGCCTTCTAATTTTCCTTTTATTCCCAGATTTTCAGCTTTCTTAAGGAGCTACATCACACGTTTTAGGATTATCAAATGACAGAAGTAAGGTTTTAAGTAGAAGAATCACAAATAGTACCTCTGAAATGTCAAAATGAAACTCTAAAGTTTTCCCTGGTAGCTCCTTGGAGGCACTGTTCCACACTCGATGTATTTCCATTTTTGAAAGATCACTGTGTTGATAGGATGGTAACACTAAACTAGCAGAACGAGAAACCACCAACTTCAGGATATTCAAGGCTTCTCTCCAGTGAATGCTCTACAAATAGGTATATTTAATCAGCAAATGGAAAGAAAGATTCACACACATTCAAGATTATTTGCATTTTACAGTCGTATTTTTTGTAACATAATAAAAGTATAGAATTGACATATTACTATTCTTTCTTTCTCTTGGCCACTGACAAAGTATGTACTTGCAGAATAATTGCAACAGCAGAGACAAACACTTGCCTAAGGTGTCATCGTTAGGGACATCCCAGGGATGTCCCTAGGGACTTTAGGGAACTCCCAAGCTTGCGGCCTGGGAGACCTGAGTGCAAGGCCAACTTGGCAAAGGATTTTAAATCTCCTCCCTGAATGCCTTAATCAGTATAAGGGCCACTGCAGAATTCCCATTTAACAGAAAAGCTGACTTGACAGAGGCTCTTTGCAACTGTGAATTCCTAGCAGAAATACAGATTTTCCACTTGCCAAGAATTAGGTGTGGAAGTCTCTGAAGGGAAGCGCTTACACTTCATCTCCCTCATGCTAATAATTAAAAAGAGTGGTTAGGCTCTGCCTGGTGTTCACCTTGCTCCTGATGTAGGCTCCAGCCTAACCCTTCCCATGCAGTGAAGCTGGGAATCTGGGGGCATGCAGTTTATTAAACATCTGGATGTTTATAAACTAGATACCAGACTGGACAGCTGCCGTCCTCCCTGATAACCCAGTCTTAAGACCTTATATAGAAAATCAATTTATAATGGTAAATACTGCTAAGTTCCTGTGTTAATATACAAAAAATATGGTATACCTGTACGTATTTTTCAATGGTTTTTAGCACTTCCATGTTAAATTGTTTCACAGGAATAGCGGACAAATCCATATAGCTAAGAAGACTGTAGATCATCTGTAAGAGGGACTGCTGCATACTAGGAAGGCCCTTTTCTAGTAGCTGTGAAAAAAGTAAAAATAAGTTTTGAGACATTTCTTCTTATGGAAAAAGCTACTGGTTTCATGAATATAATTTATACTGTTAATCTCTCTTCACTCACTGATTTTGCAATCCTGTTTTACAATCATGTTACAAGTGAAGATGATACACGTGTGAAATAAAAAAGAGCTTTAAGTTGGGAGATAAATGCTAGCCTGTTTTGATAATGAAACATACATTTTATGTATGCCTGCCCTAACTAATCCAGAAAACACATTCAGCAGTTGAGCAAACTTGTAGGTGAAGTTTACAGTATAATTAGGGAAGCACATCCAATAAAAACAGGGGAGTATCTTTTTATGTCTACCTGTGCTGAAAGTCAGTGAGAAAAAAGAAAACATGCTGAAGAAACAAAACTAGTACTATTCAGACATCAATATATATTTATACAAACATAGTTCACTGCCAGTATTCACTGGCTTTAACTGCCAAGAAAACATTTTCTGTTAAGGAGGAGATGGAGTCCCTGGGCTCTCTTACGTAGAGACTAATACAAAGAAGGACTTCATCTAAATCCTGAAATTTTGGAACACCTGAGTGTAGATCCCGGAATACCACAATGAACCTTGGAAATGGAACTGTGCTCATATATATACGACAGTAATTCAGGAGGCGTACAGACAGTCATCCTATGTTTGCACAAGTGTGTGAAATATCTCAGGTGAAAATTTCCTGGAAGGTTCTTTCATTGGTGACAGGTACTGTCCCACCCCACAAATTTCAGAGACAATCAAATGTTATTGCTGGAGGTTACCAGAGGCCCAAGACTAGACTCTATCCTCCCATTCATACTGACAAAAATGTTCTTCTAACATTGGTTACTAGAGATATTAGGATCTAGAAAACAATTACTTATAAAAACTCTATGCTGCCTCATGTCTTCTATCAAAGAAAAATTTCAGCTGTTATACAGGTGGAGTCTTACAATTCCTTGGATGCCCTTGCTAGCTTGAATGACAAGGCTCTTCATTTTATTGAATGAGAATGCCTCACGCCAGCCAAAATGGAATGATCAGGCAGGGGCCACACCTTTCTCATCTTGCTAAATATCTCCTGATTTCTTTTATCAGTAAAAGTGAGTAATTAGTGATTCGTAAAACAAAGTAGGCAAATTCCATTAACAGCACAATGGATGGCAGTCACTATGCTTCCTTTATTCCTCTACAAAAAGAGAGCGAGAATTTTTAAATTAAAGGTACTACATGGTAGCCTGCTACAGCTCATGGACAGCTTTACTTTGAAATAAAATGTGCTTAGCAATTCTTCAAACACAGGGTTATAGATTTTTTCTTGCCTTCCATTAGGATTTTGCAATGGAAGGATTGATTCCTTCCTGAAATTATCTGCATGAGAGAAAGAAATATTTTGTTCTCTGACAAAGGCTACTGCATCACATTATCACTTCTGTGACAGGAGAAGGAACTCTTGGAAAATAATGGGAAATTTTTCTCTATTGCTGCTTAGAAAGCTGTTCTAGGAACTTTATCTCTGAAAGCTTCTAATTCCCATTCCATTTTGTATAAATTTGTTGTCAATAGAACCCTTTGATTTAAACAACTCTTGGCGCTTAAACACTAAACATTTGTGGACTGTGCCAGTTTTCACTTGTTCAGGTGAGTATATGTGATGGCTGATAGTCCAAGTGAATTTGTAACAAGAAAGAGTATTTCAGTTTAAAAAACCCCTGCAACTTCAAAATGCATTTAGTACAATAAGAATTCTTTTACTGCCAGAAGTAACAAAAATAGCAGCAAGATGGAGTTATTGTAACACATTGTTTGGATCAGTAAGTTCCAGGACAAAGAGTTTCCACTATATTTGTAAGAACAACTCATAACTATTCTCAGTCTTTTTTTTTCTTTTTTTTTTTTCTTTTTTTTTTTGCCTCTGGCCTATATGAACTGTTTTGAAGAATTGTGGATTCCTCTCTTGCGAGTGTGTGGTAACTATCTGTGTCTTACCTGGGTTTAGGGATCCACATCTCATTGGCAACATTTGCCCCCTTCCTGAAACAGCTACTGACCCAGAACTAGGTGGAGAGCAGAGCCTGCTCCTTCAAGGGCTACCTGGGCTGGCTGCTGCTGGCCAATGCAGCTGCTGGGGGAGCTTCAGCAGGACACAGTTGACAGTTCCTTTGCCCTCCCAAATCAGGCAGCAGGTGATTAGAGATACTCTAAGGCTACGTTGGTCAGTCAAACAAACATTTTCTGTGTCCACTGAGGAAATAAATTAGGCATGTCACAAGTCCTGTCTGATATACAAGCTGTTAGTGGGATAATGCCTGATCTAGGACATGCTTCCCCTTGCAACACAGATATATTAATCTGTAGTGATTCCTTGCTTAGGTCCAAGCATGATCCTAGACCTAATTAATCACTAGTTGAACATGTGACCTATGTCAATCCAGATATTCTCCCAGAATGACTGGGCTTCCTTGGTACAAGGTTGATTTTTAAAAACTGATATGCAAAAATATAGCATAAAATAAAAGTAAGCTTTCAGTAATGTGTTTGCTGATTTTGGTAGTGGAGGTTCAAAGTTCTACTGCACTACTACATAATGATTTTTCCTCATCTGTAGACTGAGATTTCCAAGCATTTTTCTAGTAGAAATGATAATTTTTCATGGATGGAGCTGTGATATGTAAAACTGAGTAAGGAACACTGCTTGCCACTGTAAGGTTTAGAGAAGAATACAGCTCAAATGTCTTATTTTATGCCAGGATCATGCCCCCAGCTGACAAGCAATTACCTGCCATTAAATAGGTTAAATGGAAATTTTTGTCTGAATGGCAATAATTAAAGCTTTTACCTTCTGCCGAGAGCATTTGTTCTCATAGTTTTAACGTGCAGAAAGACCCCTTCTCAAGGTTAAAACTGTGTGTTTGGAGGGGTCACTGTTGCAACACAGATTTCCTTTGTTATTTTCAAACTCTGCATGTCTCACAATTTCCCTCAGGCCCAAGCACTGGGG
>BJBW01008790.1:117187-133552 GCA_004320125.1 Scolopax mira
GCTGGAAAAATCTTTGTCATCGCCACAGCAGGCTGAACAAGATGGTTTCTTGTCTCTTGCTCCTCTTCCAGACTGGCAGCTACCTGATGCCCATACAAATATTCCACAGACATGACTCAACAAAGCTGCGGTCAATGTAAATACAGAGAAAGGAAGTCGTGCTTACTACTCTGTCATCCTTCGATGATGGTACTCTGAGAGGAATGTGCCTTAATTACAATCAAAAACCTGCCTGACTTGCTGTTAATATAGTGCAAATCTATAGCAAGAGGGAAGTGGAAAGAAAGAGTCTCCAGATGCATGTTGAAATCTGTTTTGAGGGGAGCAACATCACGTGCAATGGCCTTTGAGGAGGTGCTGCAGCTGTATGGGAAACTGTATGGGAAACTGAAGGGAACACAGAGGGGCAAACGCTTTCATAAGGTTGGAAAAGCACAGGAGAAAGAGTTTAAAACTCAATTTTTACAGCATTTGTTTATTAGGAATAAAACTTTCTGCTGTGAAGGAGATACTTGACTCTGGAGGATTCAGTCATGTTTGAAGAGCTAATAATTCTTCAGAGTCTTTAAGTTTAAAAATGACTGAAAAACCTCAAGATGCTGTTTTAGTCTCCTACAGAAGAGTCATGGCTTTCACCATCAGTCAATATCTGATATGACTGTTTACTTAGAGCCTCCATGTGCAAACAAGATGCGGAATTGCAGCTTGAGGTAGCAGGGCCAAGTTTGCTCTGGAGTCTTGAGCGTGGGAGCACCACTTGGCCTCTCAGGCTCTTGAAAACCTGTGGATAGCCAGTATCAGAGATGCCTGTGGAATTTCTGTAGATCCTTTGGCAGAAGAGAGAATGAATCTGCTCCAAAAATCGAAGCTGCTCTGAAGAAGCTAGTGAATTTGTCACGAACACAGAACTGCCTTCTCCTTGGATGAGAGGGGAGACTGAAGGTATTTCAGTACAGCATAGAAGTGAAGGGATAAATCTGACAACTCTATGAGAAAATGGTGTCCTGATACTGATCTGACACAGGAGGCAGAAGATCAAGCTAAAGAGCAGAACTGAGCCTTGGAACCCTAGTAACAACACTGCATCAGCTCTATATTCCACACGTGAGAAAAGTTAAGAGTAAGTGAGCACAGCAGAAAACTCAGGCAGCAAGATAATCCCATTCAGTCTTAGAGGAATGCATACAAATTTGTATCAAGAATCAGATCCTTATATAGTAGATGATAACTTATTTATGCTGCTAAACTCCTTCTGGAATTAGTGCTTTTATTATTTTCCTCAGTGGGATCTAAATAAACATTGTCCAGTTTCTCCCTCTCTCAGAATGGAAAATGTGACCAGCTGATAAGTGAAGCTGCTTTAAGAAGCCCTGTAGACCTTCAGTGGCTTTTGGTTTAGTGTTCAACATTCCTTTCTTGTACTAATTCCCTTTCTTTCTGGTAATTTCTGCTTTTAACTCGTAATTATAAATAACATCTACGAAGAGCCTCCAGAGAGCAGGCAGACTTCCAATCTCTATGGTTTGTTAGGCAATAGAAGAGTTAAAACAGTAAAAAATCTTTGAAAACTTACCTCGGCCAAATATGTAACCATACTCAAAGTAATATCAGCAAATGCTTCATGAAGATAACGGCAAACCACATTTACCCAGGTAGCACAGTCCCTTGTGTAGCTGTGTGTTTTATAAAGGGTCATGACATGTGCAAGATTTGATAGTTTAGGGTTCTTCTCCTCCAAACAAACCTAATTGAACATAAATGTCAAAACACATTAAGAACAAGGCAACTGCATTTATAGGGTTTGAGCATGTACAAAACAGTAAATAACTTTGATACCTGAGCGATCCTTTCAGCTATATCTTTACAAAACTGGTTTGGGCTGTCAAAGTGCTGAATTAAATGGGGCAGGAGACATAACACGTTCAGTGGAAATCCTAGAACAGGAAAACACAAAACAAAATTTGTATTTTGGACAGCAAGAGCCACAGTCGTCTTCAAGTTGGTATTTTGTGGGAGGTCATGGTTTTAATATTACATTAGCTGTAAAACCCCACAGACTCTGTCAAGTTCATGCCTCTGACCATGCCACATTTGTCTTAAAGGGGCCTCAATTTGAAAATCCAGTATATTACTTAGGCAAGAGTACTGTTATAAAGCACGAGCCTATTTCTACAAACACAACTGCACAAACAGGTATTTACAGGATAAAATCTCTCACAAAAGTACATATTTCATTCCTGTTAGAGAGTATGCTTATCTTTTCTACTTAACAACTTTTGAAAAGAAAGAATCTGATCTATGAAACTATCTTGCTAACCATTAATTCCCTCTCGTTCTACACAATTAAACAAGTTTTCCAAGCTAGGAGCATAGTTTCCCTGTGCTTCCTCTACTCTCAGTGAAAAGAAAGAGACTTCCAGATGGTACCATGTGTGAATTGCCCAATCAAAGTCCGAAAGACAGGCACCACACAGGTGCTTAAGAGATGGGGAGTCTGTTCATGGCATTCAGCTCTTTACTCTGTGTCTAAGCTTGTAAGCTTCAAGAAATGTAATTCAGAAGAGGTCACAACCTCAGCTAAATAATTGGGAATTTCAAAATGTTACCTTATTTCCTTATAACCCAGGCCTCTCTCCTCACTCACTAATGTGATATTGTAGTTTATCTAAAAAGTGTACAAGAGTTTTCAATATTTATGTTTCTAGGAAAAATCATACGAAGCACTAATTTAAAAATAAAATAATTTGTGATATTCTGAAAATAATTCAGTGGAAAAACAAGCCAAAATAGGTTCTAGAAATTTTCACAGTATCATCTTACGTATGTTTATTTTGTCATACGAAACTTCACATACTACTAAGGACTAGAAATGAAATAATATGATATAATATATGATATATTTTTGATTTTGTGCAGATACCCTAATTCTGTCATCAAATGCCAAAGCAATGGAAACTGAAAGACAGGAAAGTGTATTGGTTTTACCTATAGCTTGAGAGGAATCCACCATGGATATTCGAGAGACTGGTGTCAGCAAACTAAAAAGCTGTAGTGTGAGATCAGTGGTAGTAAGGGAGGTGAATCCTTTCAAGAGTAGCTGCTGAAGCCCTGAGAAGTCTGCCCACTTCAGCTGCCCTTGCAACTTCTCTAACTTCTCTCGGTTTTCAGCTTTATCCAGTGGCAAATGAGCCAGAAGTTTATTCAGCAAACGCAATGCCATTAGATACTCAAACTCAAAATCTGATTCCATCAAAGCCACAGCAACCCAGAAGATGGTGGCCAGTAGGTTGGTTGGATTGTTAATATGGGATGGATCAGTGAGATTGTCCTTTAGCGAAGATGAACTTCTGGTTTTAGATGAGAGGCCTTGTTGGGTGCATGCCTGAATTCTGTCTAGTGTGGCACTGCGTGGTGGGTCCGAGGACTTGTCCACGTCTCCAAACTTTTTGGGTACAGAGAAGCTCCTCTGGTGTCTGCTTCGCTCAGCAGTGGCTGTGTTACCACTTGCAGGATTCACGTTCAGCTGTCCTGTGCTCTTCCGGTTTGCAGTCAGTTTGGTGCTTGATGTTAGATCTGGTGAAGATGAACTAAACCCAAAATATATAACATACATTGCAACGCATGAATGCACAGCTTAGAACTTGTAGATACTGGATGCAAGCTAAGTATTTATCAAACTGTAAATAAATATTTGTAAGATGTAAAAGGGCTGTTTATACCACATTACCCTCAATAAACCCGTGATGTGACTGCCTAGTTTCTTGCTCATATAGGTCCTTCAGAAACCTTGTTGCCATTGCATCCCACCCTGCCTGTATCCTAAGATCTCCTGAAGGTGCTTTACAGAAAGCAGAGGTGTTTCAGTTTCAGTAACTGACGCCTCCTCATGGACTTTCATGTGATGATCTATACCATCCCTATCAATTATCTGTACAGACAAACATGCTGTGTTGATACATATAAGGAAAGTTTGTTCTGGAGAACAGCTAACTCATGACTCTCTGGTCCCATTCCTATCTCATATATTATGAGATATTATATACTATCTATAATATTTGAAGGAGATCTTAGGGAACCGATAGTGTCAGGGCAAGCAATATTGCCTCCCACTGCTTTCTGGAGTGTTTCTTATTTTCTGCTCCATCTTGCTCTTTCCTGAAATGTTCACTAAAGAGAGATGAATAGCTCAGTTTAGAAAGTAGGAGCTGTATTTCACCACCCCTAGTCTGTCAAAAGCAATACTTGTGTTCTGCCATTGCAGTATAACATGTAGCACCCTTCAGAAATGACAGCCCTTGTATTTTGTTCTGCATGTAGAGCATGGTAATTTAGGGACATTTTTTAAAAGTGTTCCCTATTCTGTTGTTGCTATTAGGAGTCACACAGACATTAATCTCCCTCAGTACTGTCAACAGCTGTGTTACAGAAGGAGCTTACAATTTCCCTCCATGTACAAATTTCTGCTTTAAGGCCAAGGGTTTCCAAAGATGGTCTATATGTTTGGCAAAATCCAAGGGTTATGTATTACATATGGGACAAAATTCCCCCTAGTTTTATTGAGAAAAACAAACCATGGTCATTTATTTCTTGGGGAATACTTCATCTGAGAATGACAGTGGTATGAAACCAATATTCAAAAATGTTTCTTCCCAGATATGTTTTCAAGTATATGGTACAAAGGTGCAAAAAATAAAATATTTTTAAAGGATGTTAAAGTAAGTTACAACCAAGTAGCAGCAAGACAGAATTTACAATACATTGTAAAGTTGCATTAGTTGTATCAACATTATTTCAACTATTGCAAAATTTGGGTGAGATGTGCTCTTAGTCTAGTTCTCTGAAGGTTACAAATTAGCTCAGTCTTATCAAAATTATTTTATGCTGTCAGACTGCAGAACTGCACACCTAATATCATGAGACATCGAAAAAAAGAAAGATACAATTAGGAGAACAGGCTCTTACCGTGATAACACTGTCAAAAGATCACTGTTCTTCAAACAGTCAGACAGATTATCCACAGCAGCTTCCAGAGTAAGCAGTGCCTCCATTACATACCCCTATCAACACACAAGTTAACAATGGTTAACCATTTCAACAAAGACACTCAAAATAGCAAATTAAGCAAACTTTAAAAATCTTCAGTTCACAAAAGGAATAGGCATCTACTGAAAACCTGCAATTTCTCCTGAAAAAAGAACAACACTCACATCAATGCCACTGCCCTGAACATGAAAATGTCACTACAAATGTGTTTTATTTTCTGCCTCTGAATGATCTATGAAGGCATGCAAGAAGGGCACATATCTCATCAGGGGACTGGTAATGGCACACAAAACCTCTGACTTGCAGGTCATTGATTTAAATTCTGCACGAGCAGTTGTGACAGAATATTACTGTCATCTTGTGGCAGTTTCATTACCTAAGCAAAATATGGAGGTGATGTCAGGCTATTCCTTAAGAGAAATATTTCTCTTAATTAAGTCTTGAATCTTGCAGTAAATAGCCTCTGATTGTAGCATTTCAGTCTGTTCAGCTAAACCAAGTGAACATCATAGTTCACTAAGAGAGGACTGGATCAAATTAGGTCACTGTAAATTTTGTATTGTTATGGATGGTGTGGATTTCTTGATTCCAAAAGATGTTAACATGTGAGAAATGAGGTGGTATCTACTTCACATTGTCAGATTACACCAGCAGATAGGATGATGGGCTACTAAAACACAAATTTCGGTGTGCCAAGGGAAAAAATGGTCATCACGGAGATTTCAAGTGACATTTACTAGATGTTTTCTAGTTGTTCTCTTTTGGAGTATATAAGATTATAACAGCCTGACAAAGGCTTTAATAAAGTACATATGGATTCAGTGAACTCAAGGGGTATATACTAAATCAAAAGTAGTAAGAAGCATTATGCACACATGCATACCTGAATCTCATCTCCATGCTCTCCAATAACTTCCACCAATCTTGACAGCAGGTCAGACAACGCATGTGCAGAAAGGGGCTGCTTTAGCGCCCTGAATATCTGGAAAGAGCGACCTGCATAATGTCTTGAAGAGCTTGAAAGAGCTGTTTGTAAAGCAACTTCACTCAGATGCTGCTCCAAATGAAACCCTAAGCAAAAAAACAGTGTATCAATTTTATTTTTTTTTAATGACAGACTTTACTGTGGGTCATAAACAGACTGAAGCAGCTCTGTGGGGAGGATATACACTGTAGTGTATCCTGCAAACCCTGTGAGAAATGGAGATGCAGAAATGTCTATGTTCGTGAGAATTTCCCACAGTTTACACTTTATTCACACAGAATATAAGAAAATAAACTATTTGACAGCAAAAGCATGGAATTCTTCATCTGATTTAATTTTTTTACAATTCCTGAACAAACTTTCAGGTGATCCACTATTCTTGCTGGCAGCAACACAGTAACTTCTGAACACTCCCAAATCTAAAGCCAAACTGAATTTGGAGTCTTTCTACCAGCTTCAGGCAGCTTTGGATAAGATCTTAAATATAAATACTGATGCTGCATTCTGCTTTGATCTTGGAAGATATTTAATTAGTGACTGTGTTGGTTTTCAAAATACAATCAGCACACTTCCTAAGTTCTAAAAACATAACAAATTAAAACTAAACTTTCATCCCCAGAAGAAATTTAACAAAGCACATTTGCTCAGTAACTGTGATGTATTTTACAAACAGGACCTAGAGGAGCTTTTATCTGGTAGAATTAATCAAAAAGCTTTCTACCAAAAGCTTTGAAGCTATAACATTCAAATCTAACATGATATTTTTAAAGAATTCCTTTAATACATCCTTGTTAAGGCATACAATCTCTTGTGCTTCTGCATAAGCAGATCTACTGCCACAGGATAAACATTCAGTGTGACTTTGAGGGAATACTCTTTTAGTTATGACAGGAAAAAAAATTATTACCTGACTTGGAATCTTTAAATACAGATACAACATGACGCAGAAAATTAGTAAGCTGTTCAGCACTCTTGGTGTTCTGATTTTTAGGTGTGATATCTTCATGGCACCAAAGTGGACCAAATGCCCTTAAAGAAATACATAAAAAGTACAAAATTTTTCGTATTATCTGAAATAAATGTAACCAGTTAAAATATACAAACTATAAATGCAATTAGATATTTCCAGGGCCATAGCCTGGAAAACATGCAACTGAACACAATTTTATGAGCAAAATACAAGTAAATAAATATTCCTACACTGTATGTTACGTCTCTTTTAAAATATAAGTTATACCAATTGGTGAGCAGCATAAACAAATCCCTGTTTTTTAATTCAACATTGCGCCTAGGATCTGCTGGCTGTAGTTGGTAGTTAGTATTACTTTCACCAAGGCCTTTCACTGTGCCCTGTACACTTCCTATCTAATTTTACAATAATAAAAATATCTTCTTCCATTAGTTCATTATCTAATATAATACTATGAATCAATTAAATACTTTATTCCTGTCAGGCAAGATTTTGTTCTGTTGTTCCTGACACTGTAATGCTTTTAAATATGTACCTACTTCTGTAAATATCAATAAAAGAGGAACGGGAGTCTATAATTACTATAAAAGCTTGGTCATTTTCCTTTGAGTCTTTTAAGTAGCTACAGATGACTGTAGAGAAGACATAAAAGTACACATTTCGAGTACAAACGTATCTTCTGCCTGTGTCCATTACCTGGTTGTCAGAAACTCAATTAATTTGTTTGCTTTCTCATCTGTTTCAGCAGCAGTGTCCATGTCCTCAACCTCTTGTGTAATCTGTGGAAGATTTCCAGTGCTACCTCCCAGACTGATACTGGAGGAGGTGGAGCTGGAGCTCAAGCCAGAGTCTGGCACTGGAGACGACTGGTACTCCCGCAGAAAGTCAAAGCCACCTGCCAGCCAAAAGGGAGAAGATAAAGATGGAATGCAGTGTTGGGCCAGCATTCATCTGCTAAGCAGCTCTTTTCAGAGTCATCAGCAGAAGCCTCCTACTGGGAAACATGGGGAAAATCTGCAGAACACAACCCTCAAACGCTGAGTGAAAATAGTATTCCATTTCTAAATGTGCAAAATCCAATATAAAATGAAAAATACCAAAGGCAAGATTTTTTTTCTTTTTACTGCATGAGGGCTACAATCAGAGCTGTGTCTTTCTGTAAAGTGGATTTTGAACAATGCTCAGCTCATTTCTCGGGGCTAGTCTGATGAGGGGAAAAAGCTCTGCAATGTGGAATTTTTAGAACAATAATGTTGTCCTAATTTTACAAATGTAATGGAAACTGAGACACAAATATTTAAGGCTTCTTAAGGTGTTCAACACCTTTTGTTACTGTAAACACCGGACTAATACTAAATATTTTCAGCATTAAGGCTAAGAGTTCTGCTGGATCAAAAGCTTGCCACACAACTTCAGAGCTGGAATTAGAAACTAGACTAAGTTTTCTTAAGGTTAGACTGCTAGTCATCTGAGGCTGTAGCTACAACAGACAAACTGGCCTTGCAAGAAGATTGGGAGGAGGAGAGGCCTCTCCACTGACAAAATCCATTTCAGGTTAGGAGGCTCTTAATTTAGTTGCTTGACATGTGGAACGAACCTGAGCTGTAGTATTTTCAATAAGGATTCTTTGCTAAAGCTACTCACCCACACTCTCACTCTTTTACCTGATTAAAAAAGAATCCAAATACAAAGTTTTGATAACTTCTTGGACTTCAGAGGCTCAGACACAAGGTACCAGTTATGCTTTTCAGAGACAGGAATATGAAAAGTTTTTCATTTTGGCAGAAATCTAAGAATTTTATTCTGTATTTAATATTCCATGAACATGCATCAGAGAAGAGAGCTATACAACTCAAGATGGGAAATTCACATGTGAGGTATTTTTGCACAGACTTTATTCAGAAAGAAACCTACAAATTAATTCATTGATTTGAAATACAAATCCCTTCTTCTCAGTACTTTTAAAATATTTTTTGTATCTCATAAAAAATAACAAAAATTTATTAAGTAATATTCTTTGTAAAGCCAAACTATTTATTACTTTTGGTTATATTCCTAAGGAATGACAGAAACGCAACTCATTTGATTATATCTCCTTTTCATTTCTTACTGTATAGTTCCTCACCCTTTCCCAGACAACTAATCCTACCTCCATAACTCTACACCAGTTCTGTGATTCCTTCAAATCTCAACAGTATGTTTGCTTTTAGTATTACATGAAAATAGTAAACCTAGCTAGCTGCTCTCTACAAACTGCTCCCAACCAACCCCTTAAAAACAAGTAAGCCTCCTAATGCAGAAATGCATTCCAAGACAGAAATTAAGTGTATCTGTGATATAAAGGAGGATGTATATCATGTGAAATTTAACGTAATAATGGAAAATCTGAGCTGCATGTTCTTGCTTTTCTTCCTGTGTTGGAATTATTTATTCATTTCTTATGAAGGTTGAGGAGTGATTGCCCTCATTTAAAGCAGTCCTTGCTTCCCCTTCCCGAGGGGGAAGTTAGGAAGTTATTAGCCATATTAATGTTTAAAATTCTACTTTATATATTTTGTGTTACATCAGATAGCTTTCTCACCATCATGAAAAGTTATCTAATAATAATTTGGATGCAACTCTAAGGTAGTTCACATGGAATTAATATTATGGGAACTGTTCATACTTGTCACTTTATTAAAACTGTTATATTTTTGGAAAGTAACCTCAACATCCTACTTTTGAAACCCTCACAGCATAATGCAATGATCCTTTTTTCTTTTCCTTTATTACCTGTGTAAAGATATTCAGGTAAGTATGCTGGTTGTACTGTCAGAGTCTTGGTCTCATTCATCTCTCTGGTCTGAAGAAGGACTGATGCAATGGCTTGATAGTTACTGTTGCAAGATAATGCGATCAAAAGGTGAAGCAGTAACTTTTTACTGTGTTCAAAGACCTCAGGGCGGTAATGGTCAAGACCTAAAAGAAAAGGTTACAGCAATCACTGAACATGAAGTAATAATAAACAAGTTCACATTCCTGAAATTGCTAAAATTCCAAGGCAGGTCATGGCAACAGTGCAAACAAACAAAAGATGCAGTATTTCCGGACACAGTTACTGGTTACAGTTACTTCAAATTATAGAATCATAGAATGGTTTAGGTTAATGCATGTGTATATTTAGTTTCCAGGCTGAGGTCCCAAATAGGAGATATAAAACAATGTGTGGCAATACAACTTTACACATTCTGTCTCACTGCAGCGTTAGTTTGACAGGGCTGGAAACCCTCTACAGATGAGAAATTCTTGGTGGTGGTTGTAATTACGTTGCAGTAGCTCAGGGTGCAGAACTGAAACTGAAGCTCTGGCACTGAAAGACTCTGATCTGGTTAGCATTACTGCTGTTTATAAGATTTTAACACAACCTACATAAATAGAAAATTACAAATATAAAGAAAATAGGTGTTTATAAAATAAACGGCACTCTGTGGTAGTAATCTCTTTTCAATTATCTTTCAGTATCTTCCAGGATATTTACAAATACTTTCTGAAAAATTCAGTCATTTTCTTCTTTAGCTCCTCTCTTCTCAGGATCTCTTTAAGCTGCTCTTTAAAAAGCAGCTTTATCTTTACTCTAATTGGCAGCAGCCATTAGGTCTTTCAAGACAGGTGTTTTCTAATACACTCCAGTCACACTGGTTCTTGTCTGGCCTGCAAAAATGAAGCTGCTCATACTGCCACAGTCTGAACGTCTTTGGCTCTTATGGGCAAGTCTTTGGAAGACCTGTGATTCTTGGTCTCACTCATCTGCCCATAGGCTCTTCCAGAAGAGCCATGGCCAACCTGCCCACCTCTTTTTCAGCTGCTTCAGGCTTGTGCTCCTATTCCATTTCTCTGTTCCTTTCCACCTGCCAGGAGGTAATGCACTCATTCTACCCTGTTCTAACATACACTGAAAAGGACATAAAAAGTTCTTTTAGTTGAAAAGTAAATTCTATATTGGCAGCACTCCTGTTAAACCCTAGGGTTGTCTGAAAGTATTGACACAGATATGCTAACTATAAAGTGAGAAGGACAGTTCAGTCTTTGTGGTTGTTCAGTACTGGGCCCTTTTTTAACCTGGAAGGGCTCCCAAGAGGGTAAATAAATTTCTGTGAAGTGGACACATTTCTACAGTAAGGTGCCTAGCTGCTCAAATCATTTCACATGGGTAGCAAAAGGGGTTTTAAACAGCAGTTAGTTTCAAGCACTACTGAGATAGGTTCTCACCAGCAGGCTGCCTCTTTACTTCACTATCAAGTACTACAAACTGTCCAATTGTCTATTAAACACATACAGTGCAAGACTCCTTCACTTCAGTGTTTTCTCACTCCTTCCATGCTCTCCAGCTAGCCACCATACCAGTTTCCAGTTTCCTTTTTGGTCAGATGCATCTGCCTGCTCACATTCCAACAGGACAGAAATATTCCAACAGGCCAAGTGCAGGGATCTTCAACTGGGTCAGGGCAACCCCCTGTACCAATACAGGCTGGGGGATGAAGGGATTGAGCGTAGCCCTGCTGAGAAGGACTCAAGGGATGAAAGTGGTGGGTGAAAAGGTGGACATGAGCCAACAGTGCTCACAGCCCAGAAGGCCAATCACGAATCAAAAACAGCATGGCCAGTAGGTCAAGGAAGGTGATGAGGGAGGTCTGGTGAGACCCCACCTAGAGTGCTGCATCCAGCTATGGAGTCCTCAGCACAGTAAAGGATCTGTTGGAGAGGGTCCAGAGGATAGCCAAAAATTGATCTCAGGGATGAAGCATCTCTCCTGTGAGGACAGGCTGCGGGAGCTGAGGTTGTTCAGCAAGGAGAAGAGAAGGCTATGGGGAGACATTATAGAGGCCTTTCAGTTCTTAGAGGGGGCCTACAGGAAAGATGAGGACAATCTCTTAGTAGGGCTTGTTGCAACAGCAGAAAGGGTAATGGTTTTAAACTAAAAAAGGGTAGATTCAGACTAGATATAAGGAAGAAATTTTCTACAATGAGGGTGGTAAAACAGTGGAACAGGTTGCCCAGAGAAGTGGTAGATGTCCCATCCCAGTAAACATTCAAGGTCAGGTTGGACAGGGCTCTGAGCAACCTGACCAAGTCAAAGATGTCCCTGCTTATTGCGGGGGAGGTTGGACTAGATGACCTTTAAAGGTCCCTTCTAACCCAATCTATTCTATGATTCTATGATTTTATTTCATTTTCAAACACACATATACCTTTGGCTAACATGAATAGTGTAGCTTCTATACACCATCACAACACAGCTCTACTAGAAAATACAAAAAATTTTCCGCAAGAGGTATAAAAACTCTAGAAAAACTGAACTTGTAGCTGGGAGGCTGTGACCTCATTTTAGTTACCACTAAAGCAGTTACATTTAGTTACCAGTTACATTTAGCTTTAATTTCACATTTGAGAATTGATAGTTGTTAGCTAAGGGACTGTATCAAATGCTATTCAGAAATTTCTATTTATGGTTTCATAAGAAATAAATAATTTAAAGTCGAAACACTATTACATGAACAAATCAGTACAGATATTTTTATAACGGCTTACCAATATCATAATTCTATTTCTGCATATGTTTATTTGCATGGCTCCCTAATGGCTCTTTGAAGCTGTCATAAAGTGAAGCTGCCAAGGTGCTGCATACTACTCCTGTGTTGTTATTTATTCTTGTAAGAATTTCTAACTGTAAGCACCAGTTTTCTCACACTTGTTACAAATCATACTAAGGATGCTGTTTGATCTGTTGGTTTGATTCATACAATTATACAGTTTTCTTTCAGCTCCCCTTACACTTAGAAAGTTCACAGCAATATAAAAAAGAAGTAAAATATCATTATGGGCAGGCATAGAATAGATTTTAAGTGAAGAATATGTAAGTGAAATGTCACATTGAAACTGACTCTAGAAGCTACATCCAACATGGTCCTGGCCATTATTCTTTTGTTTCACTAGAAGTTTGCTGAAATTAATGTACTAATATACAAAACTTGTGTTTTTGATGAGTGTGCATTTTCCAAAAACACTTATTTCATTGAAAAATTTCAAGCAGAAATTGGTAGCAGCTGGTAACAGAGTAGCAGAAAAGAAGAATGAGCTATCTTCTTTAACTATATACTGAAGTATATCACATGTTTTCTACCACTATGCAGTAACATCCCAATTTAATCTTTTTTGCCCACTGAACAATAGACTCTTCTCAGATTGCAGTGAATAGACTTAGTGGTAACTATGGCAACTGAATGAGAACTCAACTGTGATCTCCAGTTACAATAAATTTATTTCTCAAGTGTCTGTCTGTTTATTTGTGAAAACTAGTATTTATCACCCACGAAAGTTAGTGAATGGCTTTGTAATGCCAAATACTCTTGTGCACTAAAAAATTATGCCACCTGCTTTTTATAATGCTGAGTAGCAGGATAAGGAAGGTATCGCTCTCCCGTTGAACTGGATTACAGACTGTACAAAGGCTGAGTTTTGCCTGGGTTTCTTACAGAAGGAGGCAAAGGGTTTTCTAGAGATATTTTACAGTCAGCCTAAAATTTGGGAGAAATTGGCGAAAATATTCAAAAGTTTCAAAGTTCTGAGACTAATTCACAGACTGTAATTTCTTCATGCTTTTTTTTTTGTTTTAGGAAATCGTAATTAAAAACACATAAGAAACACAACTCACCAGCTTCAGCAAAACTAAACTAGAAGGACAGGAATATATTTATACTTTATTTCTATTGGTCTTACCTAAAAACAGAGCATGTAGCAATAAAGGGAGGTGAAGAGCCCAATCTTCTCTCACACTGTGATCAACTACCATCTCAGTCATGAAGATGACAGCAATATTGCACCTGGAAATTAAATTACAGTATCAGTTTGAAACCTCATGGAAATGGGAAAACAACAACTTGATGGCTATTTTTGAATAAATAAACAACCTCTACGTTTTCAATTTGTAGCATTTCTTCTGAATATGCTTAATGCTGAAGCACCTTAGTTACAGTATTAAGCACGTAAGTAGCCATTACTGAAAAGAACACTATTACTGTCCATACAAATTATGTAAAAGAGGAATTTCAGAATATGCATAGCCTAATGAAGGGGGGAAAAGTGCTATGACTAACAGCCACAGTGCTTGGAAAAGAGACATTTTCTATTTCTTTTTCAGTTGTTTCTTCAGTCTGATTCTTATCAGAATGTGATGTCCTATATTGTAAATAGGCTTTCCAGTAGCAATCTGGCAGAATTGCAAGCCCTCATTGCATGTTGATCTTAGCACTGAAAATCAGCAGAAATTGAAGGTATGATTTTCAGATGTTCTGAGTGGTGGGACAGTTGGATTGGCGTCAATCAACCAGCAAGAGGAAGTGTGTCACTGTTTGAAATGTCAGAATGAGAAACTGCTCACCTATGAAGGGGTCCCCGGGGTGTGATGGTTTCTGGCAGGTAGTCCACAAGTGGGGCCCAACATCCTCCATTGTAAGGCATAGGCAGGGGATGTGGTTGTTTGGTTTCAACGATATTCAATAACCAGCTTGTGTATGGAGAAACAGGATCATCTACACGGAAAAGCATTAAAACACAGTGCATAAAAGCCAAGTCTGGTTACCCATTTTGGTGTAATAATAAAATAGAGTTTATACTAACTTATCAGCTCGACTAATGTGATAAGAAGACACGAGGTTTGCAAATTCCTGTGTTCAGTAACAAGTGATGTGTTATTAATCCCTCTTTCATGCTGCTGGCAGTTAAAGAGACTCCAGACAGCACTGAATGGTAGGAGCTGTGGCTGAATCCCTGCTGTCACTTAGTAGCTTTGGATCCAGATCACAAAGCACCAAGCAACAGACTTTCTCTTAAAAAATGAGAGAAAAGTTCAGCCAATGAAGCTGCTTTCAGAAGCCATCTGCTGCAAGGAGATGTGTGTACCAGTGACACATTCTTGCTACTTCTCACCAGTGACCTGCTGAGTGATGCTACAAAGACAGAAGTTATGTGTCCCGAATTAGGAAGGAGGCTTAAGGAATGCAAAAAACATCTTCAGGGTAAATTTCTTTCAACAGGACTGAATTATCTCTCAAATTTCTCAAGGATGCATTTAACTTTGCTTCAGTAGGACAGCTGCTGTATGTTAATAAGCATTACGCTTTTTTTTCCACTTGTTTATCTGCAATGATGTGGGTCAAGTAAGTTATTTCAACCACTTTCTGTCTTCTCTCAGCTGCAAAGCCTTTATCTCCCCTGTATTTTGTTCCCTCTCATTCTTCTCAATTTTTCCCACGTGTCAGGTTTTATTTCTCAGGTCTGGCAGTCTGCAACACACTGCCATGGGAAATGTCCTTTTCTGGATATATATGATATATATCCAAACATTGCCCTTTGTGAACTTTTAATGAAAACGTTATTTTTTGCTTTGGTTTTTTTTTTTTTTTTCCTTACACTTTTGTGTTTTAGGTAGGTTTGAAACTCTCAGCACTTTTCTTTCTTTAACAGCATGTATCTGATGCTTGTTGGCTTTGCCACAGAAAACAAAACTGGTTTGAAGCCTCCAAAAGTATCAGTGCTAGCATTTTCTAATGCACATAACTTCTTGGTTTTGACAAAACATGTCCAGGCTTCCTGGTCTTCAGAAGCCCTTAAATGCAGTACCTGCTCCTCCAGTTATTGCTAAAATGCCAACTTTATCATTCCCATTCTTCAATGTTAGTCTTCCAAAGAGCACTTTAGATCTTTATCTTTAGATGGCTACTTATTTCTCTCATCCTCTAGAGGATGATTTATTAGTTACAGATAAAGGGGAATAAACTGACCTAATAATGTAGCAAATTATAGCATTTTCACATATTCATCTTCTAAGCATTAACGAGGTAATGTTTGCTAGGTGCTTTTCACACAAAAAGCCCTGCGCAGTCACTATTTATTACTACCAGCTTAACTGTTTCAGATAGAACTACTTCATGAAGTCCACAGTTAGACCCAGCTCCTCACTCATGTTTTCACAGGCTTATGTGCAGGCTGAGGAAAAAAAAAGCAGCACTTTGAGTCTTTGCCTGACCAAAAGAGTTTTTGTGCAGACTTGTGTTCTCTATTTATATTCTCAGCAACATACATATTTATAGTGACATATATACACACACATATATATACACATTTGTCATATATACGTATATTGTCATAATATATACCTATTTGTATATAGTGTAGTTACATGACAAGTGGTAATGGTTTTAAATTGGAAGCTTTTAAATTGGAAGAGGGGAGATTTAGATTAGATATTAGGAAAAAATTCTTTACTGTGAGGGTAGTGAACAGGTTGCCCAGGGAAGTCGTGGATGCCCCATCCCTGGAGGTGTTCAAG
>BJBW01008791.1:0-26821 GCA_004320125.1 Scolopax mira
ATAAACACATGTGGTTACCAGCACAGGCAAAAAATTAACCGATTGGGTGCCAGAGCTGGATCCAGCACACCTGGGCTCGGCCCCCAGCTCTGCTGTTGGTGCCCAGGGGGTCACGGTGGGGCCCATGCCTCAGTTTCCCCATCTGTAAAGTGAACGCTTTGAGGTCTACTAGAAAGCCTGGTCTGGACACGTTGGTTTTCCTTTGCTTTGAAATCACAAAGGCCATTGCAAACAAGCCATTTCCACCCCACTAAAGCCAGACTAAAGGACACGTGCAGCCACACGGACACCTTGCCATCATTTCATCTTTGTCCGAAATCACCCAACCTTCCAGTCTCATTCCTAGAGAGGCATTAAAAACAGCCTGGGGGAATACCCAAACCAAGCTGTGGGGTTTTCTCCAGCACGTTTCATCCCCCTCATCTTTGACTACCCACGAGGAATTAGCTGCTTTTCGTGGTGCTCCCATCCCGGGGAGGGCTCTGACCGTGTCCCACGCCCCGAAAGCCCGGCCCCACCAAAGGCAAGAATGCTCCCCGTAACTTGCCTCATCCTGCTCGTCCCTCTGTGCCAGTCCTCCCACGCGGCGAGCAGCCTGCCAGAATGGCTTTTCATAACCAAAAAGCTGGAAGAACCCTGGCCCTTGCACGGCTCGGCTTTAATCCCACCCTGCCACAGCCCCACGGCCACCAGCACATCCCTGGAAACTAGGGATGCTCCACAGGCTCCTTGGGCTGGATCCTGCTTGTGGACATCCCAAGTTGTTGGTTGGTTGGGCTGGCAACTGGGCGGGCATTGGGCCACCCAGCTGGGTCTGGTGGGCGAGGAGGGGAGGGGACAGAGGGTGCTCATGAAACGCTGAGTGGTAAAACTGCCAAAAGAGAAATGGTAGGAGTGTAGAAGGGGAAGGGCTGCTCCCACCGTCCTTCAACGCCGCCTCTCGCTTGGGCTCTCACTAAAATCCTGTCACTTGGTCTCGCAGGAGAGAGGAACTTGGGGGGGGGGGGGGGGGGGGGGGGGGAAGGGGGGGTGAGGGGGGGGGGGGGGGGGGGGGGGGGGGGGGGGTGAGGGCGGGGGGGGGGGGGGGGGGGGGGGGGGGGGGGGGGGGGGGGGGGGGGGGGGGGGGGGGGGGGGGAAGGGGGGGATTAAACCCTCCCCGAGTCACACTTCAGATCTCTTATCTGGTGGATTGAAGAGGGGAGGTTGACGCTCTGCGTTTGCAACTGAAAATGAAACGTGATAACATCTCCAGAGTGGAAAATTACAGAAGCTAAGAGCAAGTAAAGCCCACAGAGGTATGAACTGGGCTCCTGACAGAGCCAGGGCTGGTTGCCTCAGGGGGCTGCCTTCACCTTGCCACGGCAGGTCTGGGGGGCTCTTCCCTCCTGAGCTCAAAAACACGGGGTTTAACTTATTCCTGCTCAAAATGGGTGCCGGGAGGAAACAAAGGCAGGGCAGACTCAGCATGCAAAAATCAGCGCAGGACAGAAAGGCGGGAATTTATTAAAGAAATCCATTTGGAGAGGAAGGGGTCAGGGGGATGCTCCTCCCCGTAGCACCCCCGTTACTCTGCCCACCGCAGACCCACCTCGGGAGGATGCTAAAGGAATTTTAGCGAAGCAGAAAAGAGCATCGCCAACTGCAGGGCTGTTGCCACCAGCCTCTTACCTGGGTCATCTTGGCGAGGTCCAGCGAGGGCCGTTGCTCCTGGACCTCCTCCGGTCTCCGTCGCTTGACCCCCACTTTTTTGTCGTTCAGGACGCAGGGCTGCGAACGACTCCGGGAGAGCCCTCCGGCCCGTCGCCCCAGCTCCGGTGTGGAGGTGGGCGTGCTGCTGGCCGAAGGTGGCCCGTACTCCGAGGTGGAGAACCGGTCGTGTGAGCAGGAGAGGGACCTCTGCATGTCCACCCGTTCTCCTCCCTGCCCGCCGGCGGCCACCGATTTCCTGGGCTGGCATCCCAGCCGGTTGCCGAGGGCAGGATGCTCGGCGGAGAGGGGGTTGGAGCAGGAGGGCAGGCTGAAGCTGGAGCTCCTCTGCATGGTGGAGAAGCCGTTAGAGTAGCGTTGCACGCTCCCCCCGCTGTAACACCGCCGCTTCTCAACCGGGGTCCAAACCTTCGAGCCCAAGGGTCTCCAGGAGGTCCCGCAGCCGGACATTTCGTCAGAAAAGGAGAGCGAGCGGCACTGGCGTTTGCTGGGGGGGGCCGTGGGGTTGCCGTGGGGGTCGCTGAGGCTGAGGTCTTTGATGAGGTTGGTGACGGAGCAGGTGGTGGCCGTCTCCCTCGGCCACCGCGAGCCCTCCTCGCCCTTGTCCGACAAGCAGTCCCAGATGCTGGCGCCCGACTGCTCCAGCTGAAGTGGACATTTCCTGCTGAGATCTCTCCATCTGTCATTTTCTGGTTGAGAAAGGAGGGAAAAAACACAACACACACACACACACACACACACACACGCATTAGCATTAATTAATTCTGCGATTGGCTTTCTACGTCCATAAACAAAAAGAGTAGCATATGGGACGTTTTCCAGTACAAATTAATTAACTCTTGGAATATGGTTTTCCGAACTGCCAGCATAGGTGGGGAGAGAGACAAAATGATAACCACAGTGGGAGCAAAACTGCTCAAAGAAGATAAAAAACATGCCTTTGAATATCCAGATTGCACTAACCAAGAGAAATGCAGCGTTAGGAAACAACATGGCCATTGCTTTGTCTCTTGTGCTAAATCAGGGGTGCTGTTTGTCCTGGGCTCCACAATCGATAACTGAATCATAGAATTGTCCAGGTTGGAAGGGACCTTTCAGATCATCGAGTCCAACCATCAACCCAACACTGACAAAACCACCACTAACCCATGTCCCTCAGCACCACGTCTGCCCAGCTTTTAAGTACCTCCAGGGATGGGGACTCCACCACTTCCCTGGGCAGCCTCTTCCAGGGTTTAATAACCCTTTCAGTGTAAAAATTTTTCCTAATATCCATTCTAAGCCTCCCCTGGCACAACTTGAGGCCATTTCCTCTCATCCTATCAATTGCAACTTGGTAGAAGAGACCAACCCCCAAATTGCTCAAGAGGTTCACACGAACTGGATGCGAAGAGCACAAAGCTCTTCTTCACTGCTGGGGTGAGATGGAAAAAACACCAGCAAGGAGATCAGAGAGAGCAGTAGGGATGGTCCTACCAGAAAGGGGAGTGCACCCTGGTCATCGAGCTGCCTTTTGTGGCACAGAAATACCAACAAGGTCATCAGAGCCTACAGGAAACCAAAAGCCATCCCAACACACATTGGGCTGTCCTGCTCTCAGCCAGGAGTATTGTTCCATGAAGCTAATAAAGGCTCCATCCTCCTGACACCCACCCTTTAAGTATTTGTAAGCATTGATCAGATCCCCCCTAAATCTTCTCTTTTCCAGACTAAAAAGACCCAAGTCCTTCAGCCTTTCCTCATAGGAGAGACGCTCCAGGCCCTTCATCATCTTTGTGGCCCTGCATCCCCTTGAGGACCATGTCCAAAGAGAGGATGAAGGGTGAGGATCTCACTCCCCAACACGGTCCCGCTGATGATAAAAGAAGAGGAAGACAAGCAAAGCAGCACCAAGGTCTGGCTCCCCAGCACAGGGCTCTCTGCAGATAACACCGTTGACGCTCAACAGGAAACCCATGGTGGGACAACCCCGGCGGCGGCTGCAGTGGAAAAAAGTAATCACCCGACAGAGCTCCTCTGCTGACTGTTTGTGCCACCAGCAGAGGCAAAGCGTGCTAGCTAACCGGCGCTGCCAAGTTTCGGGTGATCGTATCTAAATCCTGCAATATTTTATTTTGCTTTTTTTTAGGGGGGTTTGGGGTTTTTCAGGCAACTGAGGGATGAACCAGCCCGCAGCTGTCGGTACCAGCCTGAGAGGGGAGATGCAACGGTGACGAACGCTTCTGACAGAGGCTCATTTTCAAGTCACGAGGTCAGATTTTGGTGTTGTCGTCTCCCCACCACCACCATTTTTGACCAGTTTTCCCATTTCTCCCCCCATCCAGCTGCCACCTTCACAGCTCCAGCCACAACCAGCCTGGCTCTGCCCTCAATAACCACCCGGCGTTTCAGCTCCCGCCGCCCTCATTTTAATAAAGACAATGAAAAGCGAGAAACCCACGTTAAACAACTACATCTATGTTTAGAACTTTATTATTTCCCACCCCCCGCCACCTCCCACCCCCTGTTATTATGCTGCCAGCGCAGAGATTCCTTAGGTCAAGTCAGCAGACAAAAGAAACAGAAATAGAAGCTGATTTTTCGGGGCAAACTGCCACCATCCTCCGACCGGAGACGTCAGCTGTACAAAAGGCCTTGGTGAGGAGGATATAGGACACCTTCCTCTTTCACCCCTCCCTCATATACATCTTCTAAGCCTTGTCAAAAAAACACCCCAAAACCCATCAGTAATCACACTTTCATCCCCAACACCAGCTTGGGGTTATTTGCTTTTCCCCTTGCACCGTGGGAGCTGGGGTTTTTTTGGCAAGGCAGGGAGGGGACCCTGGCACACACACACACACACCCCCGAGCACAAACTGGTCCCAAACTAACAGATAACCCAGAAAATAGGTTTTTTTCCAGTGCAAACAGAAAACAGTCTGCCCTGAAACAAATTGAAAATGGGGCAGTCTAAGGGCTGAGGGTGTAATTAAAAGCCTTGGGAAAGCCTGATGGAGGAAAACCAGCTGGTTTTGGGTTCAATTTTTTAAGATGAAGATTCACATCCTGAGCACGCTGATAAGGATAATTGCAGTGGAACCATTAATACCATGTATTAATTTTCTTACGTTACAAACCTCAACTCTGTTTACCCCGAGGCAGTAATTTGTTCCAGCATAAAACCCACCATGAGAACCCCCCGGTTCGAGAGGGAGCTGCTTCGCCTGAAAACGCGCCTTTTCCTATTGAAAAAACGGCGGGAGAACATTTACAACCAGAGCATGATGTCAGCGTGGCATGAGGGGCCTGATTAAACAGGTCCTTCTTGGCTGTTGGGGTCCTCGGATGAAATAGCATCTTCCTTTTGGATTTGAACTTACAGCCGCAAAAATAAACACTTGGAGTCACTTGATGAGCACACCCAGCAAATTTCTTCCGAGACGTTTTGATCTGCAAATCTGCATTTCCAGGGTGAGGCGAGGCGCAGTGAATTTTCTGGCATCTCTCTGGTTGTGAAACAGCTTTCTGGCTCCCCGGGACGCAGAGGGGTGTTATCAGCAGCCTGGGGAGGACTGAATTTCTCATCCTGCCCTTTCTGGCCACAGCGGCAGGAGCCTGAAACCTCTTGCAAACCAGGCACAAAGCAGCAAGAAATTCACACTGGAGCAAAGCAGCATTAAATTTGTGTTAGAGCTGCAGAAGTCCAGGCTGCCCAGCCCCAGGGAGATCCAAACCTGAACTATTTCTGTTTTCCATCACTCATTTCAGTAGCAAAGCCATTGACCCCAGGGAGGGGGGAGCAGCCCTGCCAGGGATGCTCCCAGAAGGAGATGTTGGGTGTCAGAGAGATGGAGCACTCAGGGTATGGGTGAAGAGTGGCCATCACTGCATCTGCTCTCCACCCAAGGCTAGTGCAGGACTCGCTGGGCTGGGCAAGTGGCAACAAGCCTCGGCAAGCCCTGACATGTCCCTGGCTCTGGCTGCCAAGCCATGCTCACCTGGGTTATTTTTCCCCCTCTCCTATTTTCTAGGACAAGCCAGAAGCTGCCTGTGTGCCAGCAGGGCTCAATCCACCCTAGGACCATCAAGATCCTGCTCAAACACCATCAGCATGGACGAGGATTAATGGGCATAAGTTGGAACATAGGAAGTTCCACTCAAATATGAGAAAAAACTGCTTCCCAGTGAGGGTGCCAGAGCCCTGGAAGAGGCTGCCCAGGGAGGTCGTGGAGTCCCCTTCTTTGGAGACTTTCAAGACCTGCCTGGATGCCATCCTTTGGGCAGTCCTGCTTCAGCAGGGGAGTTGGACTAGATGATCTCTACGGTCCCTTCCAACTCTAAAAATTCAGTGAAATTCAGCACCACTACCTATTACTAAGTTTCCTTTTGGGCAAACCCAACCCTTACAATGTCCATCTATTTTCCTGTGCAACCTTCACCGCCTCAAACAAGCCCAGTGGTCCAGGGCTGAAGTCACATCCCAAAATCAAGGAGAGGGGTGTTGTCCTCCAGATATTTCCAAGAGCTTCGCACAGTCCCCCCCTGGAAAACGGGCTCCATCCTCAGAGCATCCCAGCCAGGTTTCCAAATGCTGAGCTCCAGGTTTTGCAGGAGCATCACACGACACGCCAGGCACCCCGGCAGTTTTGGGATGGTCACGGGTTTTTTCAACGACTGCTGTGCTCCTCTGGTGACAGAGAGTAAATTTTAATGACCACATTCATAACCACGGAGAAGGGTGTAAAACCAAAACGCTGACACAACTTTAACTACAGCGACACAAATGTGCTGCTATAATATTTTTACAGTTCCTTTTCATACATAATGCATGATCCTTCTGCTCAAGTTTCCCCTACGTTCTTTCCCCGTGAAATAATTTACATTTATACATAATTTATTACGGCAACTTGTAAAGCAATTAGGGGTCTCGATCAATTTTTCTTCTCCTTTTTGGCAGATGAATTCTGTTTGGATCCTAACCCAAACATTTCTCTTTGCGCGGGTGCGCATCCAATTCCCCTTTTTTCCCCTTCCTTTTTGTCCAAGTCCAATTTCAGCCTCCCGGTCTCCGTGCAGCAGGGAAAAGGCAGCCTGCATTTTCCACTGCCCCCTGTTTGTGTTTGAGAGACGATTTCTAAATGTGGAACAAATTGAATGGTTGTAATTAGCTGACGGCAGTGTCATAGAGCCTTCCCATCGCACAAATAAGATTAAAATACGCTGCGCGGGGCTCTGGGGGACAGGACAGGAAAACAACAGCCCCCAAACCTACTGCTGGAGAATAAACACACCAAGGGCACAGGGAAAAGGAAATTCCTTGCCTCAACAGTGAAACGTGCCCTGTTCTTCGACGCGATCACCCCAGCGAGGTCTCCCCACTCCAGCTACACCTCCTCGGCTTTCCCTGCGCCGCTTCATCTCCTCACTGATTGACTGTGCTTGAACACGCACTGAGGTGGTGTTTCTGCACTGGTGGCTTTCCAAAACACCACCAAAATCCCCAGGAAATTCAGAAAGGGGAGGCCTGCGAGCCCTGCATCGGGAGGCAGAGAAGCAGGCGGGTGCTTTCAGGGTGTGATTGAGGGGCATCACCCATGAAGGGGTCTTCCTCCTCTTTGCCTTCCGTTCTTCCTCCTCTTTGCCTCCCGTTGGCCACACGGTTGGTCCAACCCTCTCTGTGGTTATGTATCTTGGTGCTCTCCACCGACTGGGACTTGGCCCTTGGACCTGTGTATCCCCCCAGTTTCACATTCGGTGCCGTTATAACCATGGGACTTATTTAACAGGTAGAGCAAGTTTTGATGAGGGATTGGTCTGTGTGCCCAGCCTGTGTTTGGAGACATCAAGAAGAGAACTTTTGAAATATGCCTAAAATTAAACCCAAGACAAGCGATGCCCTGGCACACTGGAGAACCTGGCTCCTCTTGACTGGGCACCACAAAGACTGTTACAGGACAAGCTGTGCTCAACGAGGTAGGACTCAAAAAGAGGACAATGTGGCAGCCAAGGAAGACCAGCGCAGCTCTATAAAGACGCAGGAGGCTTTGTAAAAGCTCTTAATGATGACTGAAAAGCTCTTAAGTTGCTTTTCAATTAGGCACAGACTCTTCCTACCTGCTGAAGAGCCTGCCAGTGCTCTTCACAGCACAAGACAAGACCATCTGATGGGGTTTCTTTGACAGTTGACAGGCAGGAGAAAGGGACTAGGTTGTCTCTACCCCTTCTTGACTTTGAAGCTTGTGACCTTCCCCCAAAAAAATCCAAATGCATCTTCCGCTGCCCCCGGCAATGACTGGAGTTACCAGAGAGCTTGGGAAATATCTCCCCTCAATGCATGTGCTCGGCTCCCATTATCACTAATGAGAGTCCTGTCCATGAAGAAAAGGGGAAGCCTCTTTGTCTCTAAAGTACTGGCTTTCGTACCAAGTAGCCTGGCTCAAACTTGACCTATAATTTTAATTGGGTTTTGAGACTTCGCCTAGTGACTGGCTACCCTCCCCCCCCCCACCCAAAACCCCAAGAACAGACTGAAACGGCACATCCTCCAGCACTATTTTTTTTAGGATCACCAACCAAGGCACCAATCCTCCCATCAACTCCGGAGGCTGTTCAGCATAAAAATGGATAGCAAACTCTGACATGAAAGGTATTGAATACCTTATACCATGATTATTGTCAAAGGCTAAAAAAAAAAAAAAAAACCAACCAAAACACTTTCCTTATTGTTTGAGGCCTGTCCAAACACTTTGTGCCAAGTGGTAGAACATTTTAGTGATAATACTGACATTTCTTTCTTGCATCGTGCAAGCAGTCAAGAGCCAGCGCCATGGGCTGGATACTCAAACACAATCACAGACCCAAAATGCTTATAATCTCAACTGCATGAGTTATTTTAAAAATAAGCAGACGTATCACTGAGGAGGGAGGAGGAGACAAGCAATTCCCTCAGCGATGGCAACGGGGCAGGACACCCACCGCTGGGAAGGAGGGTGGCACGGGCGTGATGGCTACTACACCATGCAGTGCAGGTGGGTGGATGCCCACCCTGGGGTCTGCAGGGAGCCTTTTTTTGGAGAAATCCAGCTATTCCAGACATCTTCCCGCCCATGGCTATAAGGAAGTGGGAGCGGAGGTGGAGTAAATACGGACAGAAGTTTCTGTTACTTACCCATCACGCCACAAGAGAAGAGGGTAGGTCCTTGACTCATCTTTGGAGTGTGCTGCAAACAACCAGAAAAACTATTCACTTCTCGCAGACTCAACCAGAAACCACCCTGCCTCCAGCCTTGGCAAAGGCACACAGCTCTGGTGGGGAGGAGAGCTTTGGGCACCCACCACAGCCCCCTTTCGGCAGGGACCAAGGGACAGACCCGGTCATCTTCCCTCAATGAAATGGAATTTAATTAAACACTGCAGAGAGTTGGTGTCGAGGCCTGAGCTTGAAGTCGATGGTTCCTGCACCTTGTCCTTACCCACAGGAACAGCTGCAGTCAGGTCACCACCTCTAGGACCCAAAATACCAGAGAAACTAAACTGGGAGCTGCAATTCAGCAGGAATTCTGGATTGGGCAAGGAAGCAGCAGCAGTGGTATCTGAACCCCATCCAAGCCCATTAAGGCCTCCTATCTAGGTACAAAGCAGCTATTTGGGTATTTTTTTTAAAAGCATATATTGTGTTTCTAAGGCAAAGTGTCCTCACCTCATGACTTTTGGAGAATCTGCGTTTGGATTGTGCTGATTTACGCTAAAAATAGGGGAAAATGCCACTATATGGGTACAAAATAATTCTTGATTGTTTTTTCCAAGAATTTTCCTCTTGACAGTGTAAGAGACATCACCAGACTTCTAAAAATGGCCATGGACAGTTTTATAGACAATAAATCAATCTGTCATCTGCAGCTACACGCCATTTCAGTTATGTCTGCAAAAACATGCTTTCATACTAATTGTTCCTTTATTATCCCCCCCCAAAACATCCACATTCTGCTTCTGAAGTGTCTTTCCTGGCAACCCCATCCCCTCTGGCCGAGGCTTTACACCATCTGGGGGAAGGACCAGCATGACCTCCCCACTCATCTGCTCTGCTATAGCTGGGCTTTAGCTGGTGTCAGGCCACCATGTTCACATCTTCTCTCCTGAGCCATGCTCTACACGTTGCCTGCTCACATGACAATATTAATAATGTCCCAAAATGCCTGTACCTGCCCGGACAGAGCAACCCAACAAAAAAGATCCCACTTCGTGTACAGAATATTGCAAATATTGAACACAGAGGGATGTGGAGGCTGAGAACTACGACGGGGGGCAAGATGGGGAGAAGATACATCAGGGTTGGTCACCTTCTTTGGAGCATGCCCCACGTTTCTAGGTGAAGTCAGGCTACTTCTGTCACCTTACGAAGGAGCAGGTTGAATTAACATCCCCATTTTATGAAGTTGAAGGTACGGTTAATGACCCCAGCTTATGAAGCAGGAGGTAGAATTAATCAGGAGACAGCGAGGGGCAGGGAGTTGTCTCCAAAGAGTGGCCAAAGAGATGGACAAGCCCCTGGAGAAGGCAGTGGCTGTGCCAGCCCCCATCTGTGTGCCAGCCCCAGAGATGAGCCTCTGCCTGCAAAGGCGGGAGGGAGAGGAGTGTCCTGAGATGACATACGTCTCATATTGAGTGTAATTACCATTTCTGAAGAGTTTCGTCTAACACCAACTTGGGAACTGAACCAAATGAGCCCGTCGGGCGTTGGTGGGCGATACTGTCCCACGGCTCGGCCTTTTATTTCGTTTAGGTTTTCCTTTTTGGCTTTTCCCATGAAGTCAATGGAAAAAAATCTTGCTTTCCTTGGTGGATCAGACTTCTCATGAACATCTGCCCCAGTTTAACAGCCCGCGTAAGCAGGACTATCATTCCACTGTTGACCCAGCCCCGGAGCTGCGGGAGGCACTCAGCAAACACGGGAGGGCAAAGTTTCTCCTTACAGCTCTGCCGTGGGACAACCCCAGTGCCCATCCCTTCCCATGGCACCAGTAGAAGAAACTACTTCTCATCCACCTCTTGGCAGCAAGTTCTCCTCCACCTGCCCCACACACCCCCTGGGGCACAGATCTGGCATCTGGCTGCCCTCCTCGCCGTCCCGAGCTGTACCCACCTTCCCGAGTGCCACTGCTAAAGCAAGGATGGTTTTTTCTTTCTAATATATCAATATCCTTTCCTTCCCAAATACCACCCTTTTAAAGCAGGACTTAAGTCTGCCTCTGCCTTGCTCATCTTCCTCCACCGCGCACTGTCAGGGCAGTCTGCCTTTGCCCCCGACACGCTGCGTTATCTGCTGGGAAAGCTTGGCTGGCCAGTTTGTCATCCTCAAACAAACTTAGGGGTTTATATTTCTGTAATGCTCAAAATGCCCATTTATGGCCAACCCTGCCAGCTGCTTCCTGCCGGGTTCCCGCACGCCCTTATCTGAGGTTCTCAGCACACCCTGCCAGGAGTAGCCCTTTGGTTTAACTTCTTCTGGGACCATGACCATCTCTCCCAGAGGGCAGAGGAGCAAATATCCCCAACCAGCCTTGCTCTGGGCTTCCTCAGAAGGCTCTCCAGCATCCCACATCTCCGCCTTGTTCCCCCCATCTCGCTTGCTCCAGCATCGCCCCCAAACAACACGTGGCCCCTCGTTTCCCACTACCAGCTGGGAAACGCTCACCACAGCCTTGCTCACCCCTTGTAGCACCATTTAGTGTGTTTGTTGCCCCAATTTAGTTATTTTTGTTGCCTGCTCATTTGGCGTGGTTGGGTTTGCATCCCTCCAGGCTGCCAGCGAGACCATTAAGCACCACAGCGCTGCCCTTCTCCATCTCCCACTTAATCCCACTCCCCACTTGCTCATCCTCCTATTAATGATGAGCACCTGTTCCCCGTTGGTGAAGCAACTTCTCACCCTTGTCATTCCCAGCGCTGATTTTTATATTTTTCTGCTGTTTATTCCATTACTGAAGTTCACGGACGCAAGAGCCACAGCACTCCAATCATTTACTAATCGCCTGCTCCTTGGATATTCATGCAGCTCAGTAGAAATCAGTGACACAAACCATCTAAAGATCTGGCCCCCGCAGCATGGAAAAAAAAAAAAACCACCACCACCCCACATCATAAAACTCTGGCGAAGCAAGAAGAGTTTTGAAGGAAGATTTCACAAAGCTTACCAGCTCAGTCCTGCATGTTACGGAGTCAGCACCTTTGTTTTCCCGAGTTTTGGTTAAGATCATCACCATGGTAATGCAGTCCTGCCTCGGAGTCCATCAGGGTCCAGGACAAGGGTGTCGGCAGCCGGGGTCTGGCAAAGCTCCTTTTTTTTCAGTGCATCTTCTCCAGGGAAAGGATCAGCTCCACCGGCTCCTTGGGGGATGCCTGGGAACAGCCTCCGAGCGCGGAAAACTCCCTGCACACCGAAAGAAAGAGGAACAGCTTTTAAGGGACTCGCCTGAGGAGGTGGCAGGAGGCAAGCACTGCCCAAAAAACACCCCAACGGCAGTTAATCCACATGAGTATTTATTTTAGACTCTTAAATATTGTTGGTGTTCCTCTGCACCCCGCCAGCAGAGACATGGTTCCCGGGACGGGCGCTCGCAGGAGCTGTGGGAAGCACGTAAGGCAATCCAGAGGGACAGAAGTGTTTCAGGCAAATAACTAACTAACTAATAAATTAATAAATAAATAAAGCTCCCTCTGAATTCTCCCTTTGAAAAGGAGAACTCATATCCCCTGTATCGAAGATACTGAGGCTTTGAGAGAAGGGCACCTTAAAGCCTCAGGGTTGATCTCACAGAAGCCCTTGCCCCCAGACCAATAGGGTGCAGATGTCCAGCAGAAAAAAAAAGCCTCTCCAGCATCATTAAGGCTGTGAAATCCCTTGGATGCCCCTGTCCCACCCCAGCTACTCCCCGATTCCCATCAAGAGCCCTTTGGGGAAAAAAAAACAGAGCTGCCTGCAAGGAAGGAGAGCATTCCCTACCCTGAAATCCTAAGGGACACACTACAAGTCTTGATCCGTACCTATTTCTCAGGTATTTTTAGGTAGGAAAAGCTAAAGACTGCACAAAGAGGAGCACATATTAAAAAACAAGCCGCCAACCCAGCTCACAGAGCATCCCACACACCCCACCAGCAGTTGCCCAGATCTGCCTCACCTCCTGGCACCCTCTCCCATAAACTTATTCCTGTGCAAAAGCGGACAGCTTGCAATTCAAATCTGATTACAGAAATCAGTGTTTTCCCCAAATCACTCCCCTAATCCCGTTTTGCTATTTCGTTGCCTTGCAGTTAATGCAGACAAACAAAAGCACCCTTTGCATGATCCCAGGAGCATGAAACGCACAGTCAAAACCCAACTGCAACGTTCAAGGACAATATTTGAGGATATGCCTAAGCATTAAACCTCATTACGAACCGATACAGCTTGTCCTCCCCGCTCATAAACCATCTTTTCCGTGTTGAGGTGGATTAGCCCTTGTGATGGTGTTATGAGTAGCTCATTTGAAGGCCAGCTGTCTGGTAAAAAAATCCCACCTTCTATTATTTTGCGAGGCCAAGGTTCACCCAGAGTGCAAAGCCAGGATTGGGAATCACTTAATCCCAAAGATTTACTGTTCCCAAGGGCACCTGGTGCAGGCTCCAGCTTCTTATGGGACACCGTTGGGCTTAGATACAATTCACTGGTAGCTTCGTCATAAACCTCTGGGCAACCCAACGACCAAATGGGAACCATCAAATAGAAAAGTAAAGCGTTTCAGACCACCAAAATGACACATAATTTGCGAGGTCCCACATTTATAGTACGGATGGCCTGGGTTCATGCAAGGAGAGCACAACACAAGGGAGGATGGGGTGGCTGGAGGACCAGTTGACTAAGACAGCAATATGCCCATCACCACAGAGCCACAAACCCCCCTGGTGATCCTGGAGGCAGCTCAGTTATAGCATGTGGACCCCCCAAGGGTATGCTCAGGAGCCTCCTCAAGCCCTTGCCAGAGACAGCTTGGGAACATCAAGCTGTTTTCCAGGAGTCACTGTAGCTGTTAATAAGCTCCATGGGAGTTTTACATTTATCTATTTTGATGGGTTTTTGTATCAAATATATTCATATGCAGCAAAACCTAGAGGTCCTGCTCAGGGGGACCCCTGCTTACCTCAGGGTCTGAAAAAACACCCAGCAAGGGTGAAGCTCCCCAAAAAGGGCTGCAAAAGGGGGATAGATGGGGACAATGGAAAGACGTGTGGAAGTGAGGACCAAATAACACGGAAACAGCAATACTGGAGAAAATAAGCAAGATGTGGCACCCACGGCAGCCACACAGCACCCCATCTCCTTGTCCTTCTCGTGAGCAGCCCAGCAGACAGGAGGTGATCAGACCCTGGAGCTGAGCCAGGTTTAAAGCCCTCCCAAGGATGGGCTCTTTGGGAGGCTCCAGCCTCCCCCCAGCGCCAGAGAAGCCCCTGGAGCAGAGCTGGCAGTGCCCTCCTGCTCCCCTGTGCCACACCATAGAAAAAGCACAGGAACAAGAAGTAAAAACACCCAAAGTTTATATTTTTATCTGCCCCAGACTCGGGTGTCCCTGTTCCCAACACAGAGCTTGCCCCGGGGCTGGGCTCTGGGGCTGATGCGGCGGCCGCTCGGAAGAGTGAAGATGAAAGAAGCGTTCAGAGCAACACGAAAGCAGTTGAGCACAGCTCCTCGTTAACAGGGTACAGTTTCTCCAGGAATTAATTCTCTTTCCCTAAGGTAATGATTAACGTCGCCGCAGCCAGCTCCTACCCACAGCCAGGCGTGGGGGCAGCCAGCAGGCAGGACCGGTGGCAAGTACAGGCAGGGGCTCCTTGCCCGAGCCGGGGAGGCTGCAGCACACACTCCCCTCCACCTCCTCCACCCCATCTGCAATTAACACAGCCCTAACGAGGACGACACGGTTACCACCACCCAACCTGGGCTCCCAGGCATATCTTCAGATCCAGGCTTTTTTATCTACCGCTCGGTCGGGTTTTGAAACCGTCCCCGCCGAGAAACTGCAATGGAAAGGAAAAAAATTCTGCTGAAATGTGATCTTTTTTGGCTCCCCATCCTGCTCCACCAGGGCTCCCTGACGCACGGCGTGACCCGGCACGGTCCTGCCCCGTCATGTCCAAAGGAGTGGTGGGGGACAAAAAGGCTTCTGCCCAGCTGGGATGTTCTCCCTATTGACTTTGAGGAGGAAGCTGGGGTGTATTTATAGACTGGAGGCTTTCACACACACCCCCAATAAAAAAAAGATACACTTCAGGGCCCACTAATTATTTTAAGAAATGTATTTCCTCATTGCAAATCAGACAAATGTATTTCCTCATCTCAACATCAAGGTTAAGTTCAGAGTTGGGCCATGGCTGCCGGGATGGACACGGTCCCCTGGGATCAACAACGGCCTCTTGGGCTTAGAAAAAATTTACACTGCCAAAAGAGTAAATCAGATGATCCAACTTTCACCCACCGGCTTGAAAGGCAACATTTGTGAGCAGATGAGCTTCTCGGACAGTGCCAGCAAGGAGAAAAGTCCCAGAGCTGCTCACCATAGGCAAACACCCCTTCCCCGCAGGGAGGTCCCACTCCCCACCACGACTGGTGCTACCACAGCAAACTCCATCCATGCACCATCCAGCTGCTAAGTTACAGCCATGGCCCGCTCACCAGCTACACTGGTGGGGAAAAGTAGGGAAAAGACCTTGGAATTTAGCATCCCCTGGGACTCAGCCCCAGAGGCTGCCCAGCCTTCTAAGCAAAAAGGCCACAGCTTGCCCCGAGCCTGCAGTTATTTCTTCTTCCTCCACAAGGTCTTCCCCAGCTCCTGGAAGGGCAAGCATGGTCCTGCTGAGAGGCAGGAGAAGGGCTCCGAGGCAGGAGACCACACATCCCACATGGTGCTCCCCTCCTGCCCAGCAAGGATTTGGGCTCACCACATGCTCCAGGTCTTCAGAAATTACCAACTAAAGATAAGGAATAAAGAAACCTCCTCCTCTGCCTCCTGCTTGCAACGAGGCTGGACTTTGCCAGGGCTAACGAGATAAAAACACACTTTCAGCAGTAATTAATAAGTGAAAGACTTGCCTATGCTTAATATTTTTAACGGCTGGCATAGCAAAGAGGAAAGCAGTCACGGGTTGTGATTAAGGAGAGCATGGCTCTGGAGGTTCCAGAACTGCACCACCTCCTTGCCTATGACCAACAGCTTGGTGAGAAGGGAGGTTCTCACCAACACAGCCCAGCACTCACGTGTGCTACAGAGCTGCCCACACAGGACAACCCGGATGGAACCCACCTCAACAGCCACACTAATTAAATCCACAGCCAGAAGGAGCCCGAGGTTTACCACAACAGCACCCATTTCAAGAGACCGCCACCAGAACAGAGAAAACAGGAATTTTAAGAACAGAAAATACAATGTTATACAGTCTGGCTTAGGGAGGTCAACCCTTGCTACCAGGAACAACCACCAAGGTCCTGCCCACAACCATAGATTAATTACTAAGCAAATAAAAATCTGTTATTTCAATGCAAACCCTGGCTCCAAGCACCTGGTTGCCACCTCAATCTGACAAAGTCACTCAAGGCAGCAGATGCCCAGCACCCTGAGCCCCAAACCACGTGTCCAAACATCCCCAGCCCCTGCGGAGAGCCTAGAGTCGAAGTTCACAGACAGACCTGCACGTTTGGATTGGACCTCAACACTGTGCAAGATCTCACTGAAAAGAAATAACAGCAATTAAGGAAAATTGCACACCGTCTAGAGTAAAACATATCAGGTTTATTGGACCCGTGATCTCAGGGAAGAGGAGTGGCAGGGGACACCAGCAGCAGAAAGGGACTGAAGGGACAAACTAGGGGGAGAGGTGGCTTTGTCTCAACATCTTAGCCCGAAGAAAATGGTGCTGGCAGTGACTTTGCCTTTTCCTCCCTGGCAACTGAAAAGGAAAAGAAGAGAGCAAAATTAGTCATTGCAAAAGAGCAACTGGCAAGAGAGAGGCACGAACTGCTGGTCCCCAGCGGAGAGGTGCCCATTAGACGTGCCAAGTGACCACACAGGACCCAGCTCGCCCCACGAAATCTCATGCAGAGTAGTTAAAAGAGAAGAACACGCATATTTTGAGCACTAACATGGGGTCTTCAATTCCTCTTCATTGCACATTCAGCACATAAATTCACGTGGAAAGCCCAGCATCAGACTGTCAAAGGAGTCAATCCTTAGTTGGCCACCAGGTTGACGACCTGCTTGATGATCCCCAGCACATTGCAATGCCAGGACCAGTGTAGCCCAGACCCACTGCAGCAAAGCTCATCTCCAAGGAACCCCAGCATCGTCCTGGTCCCAGGGGACTCCCACAGGAACACAGCCCTATCCCAGCAGCCACACTGCCTTGGGGACAGACGCTGGGTCATGTAGACTTATCCTACAGGACGCTCTTAGTCCCAACAACTAGAAATGGCACATTCTCTTCGAGCAAACCTGTAATCGCTGCCTAATCCCCTCATTTGGGGACTGCTGCTAATTTTGAATAATATTTCCTAGGAATTTTGAAAATTGGACCAAGGGATGTCTCTGGAGAAGAGCAGCTGAAGGGCCAGCAGCAGTCCAGCCTGCTGGTCCAACGAACCGTCTCACCTTTCTGCCTTTTTTTTCTTTTTTTTTTCTCCCTTCCCCCAATTGTGAGATTTATTACAAGAATTTGCAATGGTCTGTGAGACACTGTGAGTGTTGGCCACGCTCCCGAAAGCTGAGGAATTGCTGAATTGAGGATTGCTTTGGCTGCTTAATCTCCACAACGAGGGATGCTGAACAAGCCAGCAGAGTCCAGGTTTACTTTTAATTACCGCTTGGAGCGTGCTGCTCTAGTAAACAGACACAAAAAAGCAATTCTTGTTTCTTCCTTAGATTCTTTTCCCATATAACAGCCTGAAATGTGGGAGATGGAGACAGTAAACACGGCTCCACCGCGCCATTTTTACGGACTCGCTTCTCAAGCCATAAACCATTTCAAACCATCTTAATACCTACCTCTGTAACATGACGTCCACCTACTTACAGCCAGATCCTAAAGCTCTGAGGGTTAGTGTTGGGGGGTTGCTTCTTGGCCAACCTGGGCTTCCCTACTCCCTTGCTCTCGGGGTCTCAGTGAGAAGCACATCTTGCTGCTACAAAAGCCGACCAAAATGCCGCCTTCTCATCAGCGACCACCAGAAATCCACCACATGGACCAAGCAGGAGCAAGATCTGGGACATCTCGTAGGTTAATTGAGGGAAGCTTGCCAAGGGCCAGAAGAACCCTGCGACTGTTCCCAGAATAGATTTGGGTACTGTTTGCCAGTCACATTTCTCCCTTTTTCGAGGCTGAGCTGGAGAATCGGTAGAGGCTGATGGCCCCTCAAGAAATACCTGATTTTAATTGGGGAAATACTGGGTGTAGGCATCGACTGCCAGACTTCACATCATCTGCCATGGCCCCTTTATGGATAAACACCCCAAGACTGCAGAATTTCACATGAAGCCCAGGAAAGCGATCACTTAGGACCTTCCAAAATTTGAAATTATTTACCTGAACTAGGTAGGCAATATTTTAAAGAGTTTCAAATGCTTTGAGTGGACACACTGCCCACACAGGGCACCACACGTGCCTGTTGTCACCTGCAAACCCTCCGAGATCTCTGTTTGCATTAGACCAAAGTACTTCTGCTCTTGAGCAATCTCTGGGGTTTCATTCCTCAGCTGAGAAATAGCTTTCAAAGAGCTCCTCGGCTCCTGAAAGACGAACTCGGAGCCTTTATTAATCCTCCTAGTGACCAAAAGGCACATTTCTCTGCTGTTTGTCCCTTCGTTGCCATCAACATTGCACTGGCAAGAAGAGGAAGGAACAGCAGAGGCGCATCCATGGAGATAGGAAAGGAGTCCCCCGGGGCTGGGAAACCTTTGCTCACGCTGCCACCTCCTTCTCCCCGACACAGGGAATAAATTTCCAAGTCCTGCACCTCACATAAATAATCTCTTCAAAGAACAAGGAGCCAAACATCTGTGAGTTGTCTGAATTAGCGTGAATTTGGCAGACTGAACAGCAAACTTGTATCGCCCCGCAGCCTTCAAATTTCTTGTTTTTCATTAAATACATAACAATCTGTTACCAGAAGACGGCTCCTACGTGCACTGGCTGCCAAGGAGCTGGTGTCGATAGCTCTGGTGGAGATGGGGGGATGCATGGGGGGATGAGGGGGCTCTTCCTAAGGCAAGGAGGGGATGGGCTGCAACCACCCTGCCTCCTCCAGCGACCACCCCCTGCATGGCAAGGCTATTTCCAACACTTAAATCCAGTGCACTCAAAGCTGGACGTGATTTTGGAAAGCTTTGAGGGTTGACAGGGCGTAAAAGTTTGGGACGAGCAGGGGTAGATGCCTCCAAGAAGAGGAGGATGTCCTGCAGCATCATCCCAGCAGGGCGGGATGACCACGTGGCATCCAGATGGAGAAATTAGGCTCTGCGAGGGTTATTCATACCCGTGAGCAGAGCCCTGGGCACAAGGGATCCTCGATATTTGGGGAAATAAGGGGTTTCCCACCACTGCCTGGCAGCACGGGTCCCGAGCACACAAGGGATGGCATCGCCAACGGGAGAAACGGTCTGATGCTGAGACGGGGAATGGTGCTGGAGGCTTCACCTGCCCTCAAAGGAAGCCTTTCGCTGCGAGGAAGGAGTCAAAGCAAACACCCACTCACCGTGTTTACCCATTTAAATCAAAGCCCAGGCAGCACCGAAACGCGCCCGGCAGCTCTTCCACGGCCTCATTCATTCCGGGTTTGGATTTGAGTTCAGTTTTTAATATCGCAGGGAAACGCTTGCGAGGCCAGAATAAAACAGAATCTGTTGCTGTAACACACTCTCAGCTCCTGCGAGGTGTCAGCAGCACGTAATGCAGGTTTGGCTCCTTTTGGGGGGATTGAGGGGGGGGACAGTAAAGTATTTCCCCCCCCGTGCTGCTGTGAGCCAGGAGTACGGCTCCTTGTGACCTGGCTCCTGACTGTCCCAAAGCTAGGTACCCCCCAGGTGATCATCCAGCTGGAGAAGTAATGCCTGCAGAGGACAATTGTCCTAACATTGGGATGCTTCATTCCCTGCAGGGGCACAATTCCCATGCAGGGGGATGAGCCCCCCCCCCCATGGCTTGGCAGCCATAAAAGCCTGGATTTTGCAGCCCGTCTTGGAGATGAGAAGAGAAAAAACAAAATAAAAAAATCTATCTAGAAGTAAGTGGAAATGAAAACAATCCCTGCTTTTATTTGGGCTGGCAGAAACACAGTCCTGCCCAGCCTTCCTCGAGCTCATTTACGAGAGCGTGAACATGCAGTAAAGGGGAAAAAAATAAATGATTTTTAAAATCTGCATTTTCCACCCCAGGACTCTCCATCTTTGAATACTCTCCATACATCCCTTCCACCCCACAGGTGAAAATCAGGAGGAGAAATGCATTCCTCAGTGGAAATGGGAAGCCCAAAGGAGAGAGCCCTGGAACCAACGAACCACAAAGTGTGTGTGTGTGTGTCCCCAGAAGAGGCATCCCGAGGAGAACTGACCTAAATGCCGCATCCCAGCCTGGCTCCAGCAGGCCATGGGGAAGGGTGTCGTGCCAGGTATTTTGTCAGTGCACAAATCTGAACGAGTACAAACAGGATGGCAAAATAATCCACCTTCATCACATGGAAAAAACCACCTATCAACTTGCTATGCTAATGAGTGAAGGAATTAATGACTTAATGGACTTTGTGAACCATGACGAAGTCCCCACAATCACAGCGCCGCCTTAAAAGTGCACGAAACCGCAACTTAAACACCAGGTTCTGTTAGAAAACGGGGGGTTTTATAGACCTTAAGGACAAGAAGAAGTCCCACTGACAACACCAGAGTGGGGAGAAGGGCAGGAATGATGCAGAAAAGGGAGAAATGGTCAATACATACTTTAACACTGCCCTAAGGAGGAAAGTAAAACGATAAGGTCAAGTTTGTTGTCAAGAGTCATCTGGGAGGATATTAACCAGCAGGCACTAAATATAGACCTTTCTTAAACAACAGCTCCAAGTAATCTACGCTTTCAAATTTTGGAAGATTGTGCCAAAAAGCCTCCCGTGGCATCGCCACTGAGGCTCCCAGAGGAGAGGCAGAAGCCGGGGTGGTAGATGGGATGGCCCTGACAAAACGAGCAGGATTCAGTCCAAGGACAGAGAGTCAGGAACCACAATTAATTGCAGCAAGGAAAAAAAAAAAAAAAAGCTTTCTCATCTGACTTGACATCTCTGTGCCAGTAAAAGGGAGCAGCAATCAAAGAGACTGGTTTAAAGAGCAGGGAAATGGGTAACTATTTAACTGACCCATCTCAAAGGGACCTGCACATGGACAGGTGGTACTGCCTGCAGCAGAAACCAGGCTCTCACCTCCTGCCTCAGAACATTTCTGGCAGTAATTGGGAAGGAAACAGGAAAATTCAGTGCTGTGTAAGTGACTCAACACCGGCAGAGCCCTAAATATGGAAGAGAACGACTTGGCCATACAGAATGGAGAGAAGGAAGCAGCACAGATCTGAACGGAGATGTTAAGATGTGCCTTAAAAAAATAAATTGCTTCAAGGATACTCCCCTCAAAGGCAGGAACACATCCCCCAGCACCTCCACTGCACAGTGTATTACTGGGGCTCGTGGGATGGATAAACTGGGGAGATCCAGGAGGAGAAGAGACAGTTTTGCCTCTTTGCATTGCACTCCACGGCCACTGCAGGGATCTGGAGCCTTCTGCCACCTCTGAATAAGCTCTGGAGAAGACTCCAAGAGTAACTGAGGGGCTTGAAGACATGGGTACGATGCAAGACAGGGGGAACTGCCCAGGAGGACCCTGGACACCTTCAGGAGATGCCAAGCGGGTCCTTCAGAGGGAACAGATAAACACCACCCCGTGCTGCAGGAACTCGAAACCTCGCAGATTCAGACTAAGGGCAAAATGCAATTTTTTTCCCCAACAGCACAGACAATAATCACCTTGATAAATTACCAGAGTAGTAAATGTCTGTGGTGGGTTCCCAGCCCTCCTTCTGTTTTCCTCTCGGCACTGGATGGCTTTTCCAAAAGACACATTCCAGCAAGAATTCATTCAGAAAATTACCAAAAATTGGTGTTACAGAGGGCAGTCTCCAGGAGGGTGGCTCTCCTGGCTCGCTCCACCCCCTGCCCAGCAGCCCCCGTGTCCCAGCAGGGTCCTCAGGATGGCTTGGGCAAGGACCAGCATGGGCCCCCAGGTTGTCGGGGCTCTTGTCCCAGCTCTAACAGGGCTCCTGTCCAACCTGCCACCTTCAGCATGACCCATCACACTGCAGCGTCGGGTTTTTTTTAAAAAAATAAATGAAATTTAACAATTCATCCGAAAGCCCCATGGGAAAAGTAATCTTCTACCAACACCATAAACCACGCGCAACCCCAAACGTGGGTGATAGTTTCTAAATGAAGCTATCAGTAACTGTAAACCTTCATTAACCACAATGCCTGTGCTCCGAGCAGTGAGCATTTCAATTACAACACAACTGAGAGTCCCATAAAGACAGAATCTTTTTTTTCTTTTTTCTTTTTTTTTTTTGAATTAACAGAGAGGCTACAAAACCAAATGTGGGCACTTATAATGCTTTCTGTATCTTCATAACTGTACCAGATCTTCAGCATCGGCGTGGAATTGTAGCTTTTGGCACCTATTTAAGAGCATTAAAAAGTGTCTTTTCAAAAATATTAACCAATACTAATTTGTAGTGGTTGGGACAAAAAAAGCACGCGATAACGGGGTCAGAAATATCCATCATCAAAGACAATTTTATAGCATCAACAACTATCATCCAGCATGCCAGGAGGCTATTTCCAGTAATGTTAAGGTAAGCACACAAATACAAAAATCAGAGTTATTGTGACTTTCCCCACATCACCCCAGACCAGAAATTGCTGCTGTCACCTGGCGTGACCACGCTGCCAGGGGGTCCTGACCTGAGCCCAGACCCAGCCGTGGGTCCACCTTGGGCAGCAGCATCGTTCTGCACCACCACCAGCCCCAAGCCCCACCTCTCCTCTGCCATCCAAAGGAGTTTTGTGGTCCTTCCTTCCCAGGGCTGGTTTTGAGCAGAGAGAAGGAGAGAGAGGGAGAGCAGGTTTTCCAGCTGCCGGATCAGAGTTTGCCAGATTTCATTTTTTACAAACCCTAGGAGACTTAAGGATATATAAGCACAAAAGGGCCACAAAGTAAAACTCCTCTTTCGCTACGGCCCCGTACCTACCGCACAGCCCGAGCCCTCAAGTTTGGCTGCTGAAAGCAAAACCTACGGCCAGGATCCACAAAACCAGGGAATGCTATAGCCCCAGGGATGCTTCAAATGGGCTACAGAGGAGTGACACCGATGCTGCTGCTATATTTAACCCTCTAAAAGAAAAAACCGTGACCGAGCCTCCCTTCGGCACTATTTTTGAGGGGGGGCTATAGAAACTCAATGTACCAGAACAGATTTTTTGCACTCACTCAACCAGTCCTTAAACTATTACTCAAATACAGTGATTACGGAGCCAAACTGAGGGGACCCGTGCTTCGTGCAGGCATCTCTGTTCCTCCAGGTCAATCTAACAGTTTCCTCCTTGAGTGCATTTCAACAGCAACTTGTGACATTATCACGTCTTGCTTATCTCCACAGATAGATAATCTAGACATTTGAAATTAATCTAAAAATCTTCATCCATTTATTTTCCTACAAAGAAACGTAAGATGCGATGTCAGACATGTCTAACACACAAGCTCCAAAACACACAGATCAACAACACACAAGCTCCAAAACACACAGATCAACAACACACAAGCTCCAAAACACACAGATCAACAACACACAGGCAGGAGGAATTCCAGGTGTAAATAAATTACGTGGTGATGGGTTTTAATTATCAATACCCACCTCACCTGTTGATGACTCAAAAGCTCATGCACCCGCAGCCTGAGCTAATCAGAGCTCGTCCCAGCTTGGCCAGGGCTTCAGAAATAAAGCTCTGGCTTGGGAATTATTTTTCTCTCTCTCAAGGCAACTTTTCCCAAACTTTCACAAGTTTGGGAAAAAAAAAACCCACAGCCCAAGGATCTGCTCCCCTGGTTCCCTGTACCAGAGCCACGTTCTGCACTGTTGCCCTAAGCAAACAGCCAGGTTGTGGGCAACCGGGCTGCAGCTGTGACTGCCCGGGGTGACCTTGGAAAAGTCCTTTTTCATAATTCTAACGCTGCCCATTAGGCAAACTCGAGCCCAAAAGCAGTGTGTGCCCCTGCCCCGACCACTTTCGAGGAATTTATGGAAAGTGTCATCTCCAAAGAGAGCGGTGGGACTCGTGCCCGGCCCTGGGGAGCGGGTTTGGGCAGGGAGGGCTCAGCCCGGCAGGCTCAGAGGAGTAGCAGGATGGAAAATTCCCCTCTCTTCGCCCCAATTAGTTTATATTTAGCTCTCCGGGGAGAGAGCAGACCCACTGGAGGAGCTGTTGGGTGGGTGATATTTTTGCACAGCCCCAGGGGAGGCCCTCACCACCTCGCTCCACCACCACCTGGGAGCGGGCACGGGAGACCGCTGGGAGCCACAGCCCTCCCCTACCCATCCCACTTACTTTAATTTCTTTTTTTTTTTCTGTTCTGTTTCCCCGAGTCAGCAGGCTGGCTTCCTCTTCCTCCTCCTCCCCATTTTGGGAGAGAAAGGAGAAAAAAAAAAAAAAAAAAGTCAGCCATGAAGAGAGCTCACTTGAGGAGAGGAGCTACAGAGGAACAACCTCCCCAGCTCCTCTGCTAGCCTGGTCTCCCCCCCTCCAGCCATGTCAATAAAATGTAGGGTTGTCTTTCTGGAGCTATTTTCAACTATTTCAATCCTAGTTTTGGTGAGGGCAGACCTGATGCATCCCTTCTTCCTCCCCTGGCAGGTGGGAGGGATCCTCAACCCCTGGGGGCTGAGCTCTCCAAAGAGTTCTGAGCATCTCTGGCACCTCGCCCTGCCCCAGCCCATGGGTCCAAAGTCTGCTCTGCCCCAGATTAGGACTATTCTCAAGAAAATCATTCTAGAAACCACACGATAGGGGAGGGGGAAGGGAACACAGCCAGCCTTTTTGACCAGGGTGCCCTCTTTTCTACCTGGGATTTTTCAAGGAAACTGCCCCCGTCCCGATGGAGATCAAGGAAAGAAGCTCCACACAACTTTCCAAGAAACAAAGAAAAAGGAAGAACAGCCTCAAACCACACAGATTTGAGAAATCAGAAGTCGATCAGTAATAATAATAAAATAGACAAATTGGATAAACCCCGTCCCCCTCCACCCCCTTCAGAACACGGTCCATCGTGCCCATTCTGTGCAGAAATACAGGTGTTTTGGCAAAAAGTCACGTATCTCATTCTGCCTATTTCAGCCCTTTGCTGAAAGTGAACCAAGCCTTTGATACTGGAAAAAAAAAGTAATTACATATAATTAACCAAAGTGGATTTGGGGATTTATATGGGTATACGTTTACCTATTTGCATGCGTGCATATTTATACACCTGGATTTATTTATCTAAGTTCCATACCTGAAAATTAGCCTGTACTGGTGCTGGCTCTGTCCCACAGTCTGCTTGATCTCCTTAGGTAAAAATCTGGCTCTCTCTCACCAAAATCAATTACCTACTGAATTGATTTGCCCTGATTTTACAGACAAAGTTTTGCATCCAACCAGCCTGAGCTCTCCCTGATCCTCCTCCCACAGGGCATCTGCTTTCTATAACCAAAGCCCTTCTCGAAGGGAATTGCTGTGGGGTCAACACCATTAATCCTGCCCTCCCTGAGCCCGGCCGCGCTGGACCTGGGTCTCACACACCCCTCACACACACACCAGCAGCCTCAGGACTTTTAAAAATTCAGCAATAAATCAGAAACTCTTTCCAAACCTACAGGGAGCCACGACAGGCAGGGACCCAGCTCTGAAATTCAGGGTTTTTTTACTATCAATCTAATGAATCTGTTTCGTGACCCGCCCCAAATATTTTCTCTAGAAACATCATCTGCATTGTTTTGGGCTTTTTTTCTTTCTTACTTTTTCCTCAACCCTCAGCCAAGCTCTGGTAAATATTTCTGCCTGTGTCGGAGGTGGGGTGAGGGAATCTGTGCCTTGCAAGAGCCTTGGGATGGGGGGGGAATGGGGCAGCAGCCCCCAGTATTGGGGGGGGGAGATGCTCCCAGCCCTCCCTGCTTTTAGAGTATTATTGCAGGACGCTGCTACCTCTGCAATTTGCAATTTTTAATCTGTCAAAATACGACTTTTATTATCGTTCGAGGATTCAAAAGGAAAACACCGCACATCTGGTTTCAATCGCAACCCGAAGTTTGGTCTATCAGCCTGTTTCATAACAAATTATGCTTATTATTTTTTTTTTTTAACTCCGGAGGATTTCCTAAGGAGGGGGTGCGCTGCCAAGGTACACACCAGCGTCTGTGGAGACGGCGCGGCACTGCCCGGTGACAGGCACCGTGCTGTCACAAACCCGCCCTCTCCGTCAACGAAATCTGTAGATCATCGAGGGGATAAAAAAAAATAACCCTTATTCGTGAAATCCTGGGCTAAAGCGACACGTGAAATCTTCACCTCCCGTGTAATCTGAGGCACTGAGTGGAGAAATGAGATTTTCTAGGACAACTCCGCTGCCGGGGCGCTTTGCAGAGGGAAGGAGCCACCGTCCCTTCCCTGCTGGCCTTCACCAATGGAGACCCCCCCCACCCCAGGTCCCTCGTCCCCTGGGAGCAACCTTGCACGTGGCAGGTGTGAAAACCGTGGCAGGGCACGGGGGGGAAGCGTGCGTGATGGTGGGAAATGCGTGTGATGGTGGGAAGCATGCGTGATGGTGGGAAATGTGTGTGATGGTGGGAAATGTGTGTGTGATGGTGGGAAGTGTGCGTGATGGTGGGAATGCGTGTGATGGTGGGAAGTGTGTGTGATGGTGGAAATGTGCGTGATGGTGGAAATGTGTGTGATGGTGGAAATGTGTGTGATGGTGGGAAATGCGTGTGATGGTGG
>BJBW01008792.1:0-13352 GCA_004320125.1 Scolopax mira
ACCCAAGTCCCTCAGCCTTTCCTCGTAGGAGAGATGCTCCAGGCCCTTAATCATCTTTGTGGTCCTTTGCTGTACCCTCTCCAGCAGTTCCCTGTCCTTCTTGAACTGGGGAGCCCAGAACTGGACCCAGTGCTCCAGAAATACTTCACACACTCCTCCTCATACAGCCCCCTGCACCTTGCATGGGGTCACCCCTGTCCTCCTATTGTCCCCAGGACCCTGCATGGGGTCACCTTCTCCTTTTACAACCCCCTGCTCAGTGTCACCCCTCCTCATACAGCCCCCATCATCCTGCTTGAGGCCAACCATGTCCTCCTATGGTCCCCACCACTCTGCATGTGTTCACCCCCTCCTTGTACAGCCCCCAGAACCTTGCTCAGGGTTCTGTCCTCCTCTGGTCCCCACCACCTTGCACAGGGTCACCCTTCCACATACAGCCCCCCCACATCCTGCATGGGGTCAGTCCTCCTCATACAGCCCCCAGCACCCCACATAGCATCATCCCCCTCCTCCTATGGTCCCCAGCACCCTGCATGGGGTCTCCTTGTACAACCCCCTGCACAGGGTCACCCCCTCTTTGTACAACCTCCATCACCCTGTATGGGGTCATCCCCTCCTTGTACAGCCCCCCAGCACCCTGTGCAGGGTCATCCCTCCTAGTGCAGCCCCCAGCAGCCATCACGGGCCCTCCAGGTGCTGCTGAGCCCAGCCTTGCCCTACACTCACTCCATCAGAACCCACCACCCACCCCAGGGTGCTGGACACACAACCCCCCGCCCCAATCTCAGCCATGGGCCCCTACCTTGCATGATGTCTTTCATCACTGACTGGAGCACGACCTCCTCGTACGTGTTCTCCACCAAGATGAAGCTGGCAAAGTCCTCGAAGATCAGCTCCTGAAACTTGGCCAATTCCTGCCGCGGGGGAGAGGCTGCTCAGTCAGGGGGTGGGAGAGAGGGAGGGATGCTCCAGCCCCTCCAGGGGGGAGATGTGGTCCTTCCCTCCCACCCTCCTCATACTTCACCCTCTTTCTTACCCCCTTGCAGGTCGGTGCCAGCTTTTTCAGCAGGAAGGGGATGGTGATCTGCAGCAGGGCCTCCCTGAAGAACTTCTTCCTCACGGTGCTGCTGTCGTAGTCGTATTTCTGCAGGGCGAGCAAGAGTCAGTGAGGGCTGTGGGCTGGTAGCCCAGGGGCACAAACCCCAATGGTTCCCCCACCCAACCCATTTGCAAGGGCATGAGCAGGTTCCTCTGCCCCTCGCATCCTTCTCTCCAGCCAGTTCCCAGAGTGTCCAAGCTCAGGTAGGAGCCAGCTCCTCCACTGCTGTCTGCAGAGGGGCTTTTGGACCAGTCTGAACCCCAGGTGGCTTTTACAGTGATGCAAATAGTCAGATCTGGCTCCTCCAGGTGGTTTCCTCCTTTTCTGCCCCAAATCCCAGCAAAATGCCACTCCTGTCCCCTTCCCCAGGACCCTGGCCTTTGGAGTAAGACCCCCGAAGGCCACTGATGGCCAACGAAGTCCCCGACCTGCTGTTCCTCACCTTGAGCACCCTCTCAAGGATGCGCTGGATGGACTTGCACAAGTCATCTTTGCCCTGCAGCTTCCCCACCTCCTGATGGAGCAGCGTCTCGAATGTGTACACGGCGTCATCCATTTGCTGTGAGCAGAGGCAGAAGGTCAGAGGGGGACCCAAAGGGACCCACCACACCAAGATGAACCTTCACACTAGCAAGGTCCCCATCATCCCAGCGTGGCATCCATGGGGTCTATCTTGAGGACCAAGAGTGGTGGAGGAGGAGGGTGCCCAAAACTGGTTTCACTTCCCCATTTTTACACCCCACTCCAGGTTTGGCTGGATCAGACCCCAGAATTAGGCTACTGGTCTTGCTGGTGCTAGTGGGCTTGGTGGCAAAGGGGCAGCTGTGCCATGATGCCCAAGCCTGGGTGCTGAGTCCACATTGGGTGTCCCACGTTGCTGTTCATTCATGGGGTCTCTCCCTGCTCGGGCTCCAGACCAAAGGAGATGGCCAGAGCCATCACACACCCTTCGCTGGGTGCCATGAAGGTCCATGAGACAGGGCAGATGACCCAGCCAAATCCCTGCCTGGGTTGGACCAGCCTGGACTTCCTGCTCTGCCTCCACTCCCCAGCCCTCAGTGCTCAGCCCAGAGGAACACAAGACCCCAGTCATCATCTCACCTGCCTCATGTGGATCTGGGCCCTCTGCTTGAAGACGGACGTGCTGGAGACATCAAACCGCTGCTGAAGGCCCTCCAATTTCAGCTGGTCCATCTTCTCATAGCATGACTGCATTTTGACGGGGTGGAAGGCCAGGTGGGAAAGCTTCTCCATGTACTGGGGACAAAACCAAGCTCAGCAGGGCAGGACAGCCTATCCGGGCACTTGGGACTGGGATGTGCCACCCCACAGAGGTTTCATCCCCATGTGTTTTCTCAGCCTGGGGTCCCCCAGCACTGTCCACATTGAGGATGGCAGCAGGACTGGCCCTGCCACCCCCCAAGCCCACCAGCCAGCAAGGAGCATCGCCATGTCTCACCTCCGCCAGCTTCTCCAGGCCACCTTCGTTGATGATGTTCATGTTCATGTCTGTCACCTCCTTGAAGAACACCTCCCGCACCTCAGCAAAGCCCTGGCTTGTGGGGGTCATCAAGGCTTCCAGGATGGAGGAGATGTAGGGTTGGACGTGGTTACGGACGCAGATCTCTGCTTTGGGGAGGACGAACGCTGGGCAGAGAATGGGGGGAAGCATGGTGAGGCTCCTCCTCTGCCCTTCTAGCTCTGCAAATCAGGTCCTAAAGCCACCCACCTGCCCCTCTCTTCAAGCCCTTCCAGACCTTCAGGACAATGCAACAGGGGCCATCCACCTGTAGTGAACCTACAGAACCTACAGTGAACCTGTTCCTGCCCCATTGCTTTGCTTTGGGGGGTGTCACTGCCCACCTTGTGCCCCACCTCTTGGGCCAGTGTCAATGAGAATGTGCATGCTGGCCACTGTGGTTGCTGGCATCTCCCCAAGGGTTCCAGGCCATTTGCTGGCAGGAGCTGTGCTGCACCCCAGGGACAATGACACCTTGGTGAAACAGTGATGCCACCCCAGGAGCCAGTCACAGATACAGGCACACACATCCATGTCCCCCTGTCTCCCTGCAGGGCTGTACCTCGAATCTTGCTGGCCAAGTGCTCCTTCGAAGTGATGATCTGGTCCATGTCTGTGCGGATGGTGCTCTCCATCTGGGGCCGCTCCTGTTCACACTTGGCCATCGCTGCATCGTACTGGGCCTTGGTCTGCTCATAGACCATCCTATAGACAGCATCCGAGATCTGGCAAGAGAGAGATTGCAGTGGTCAGCTGCCCCCCACGCTGCCTCCTGCCCCTGCTAACCACTTGCCTCCAGCACTAGATGCCTGCAGGACTTGTCAAGCCTTCACCCATGACCTGACTAGACCCTTCCTCACAGCCTGGAAGTAAGTTTTGCACACCAGGGACCCCCCAGATGGTTGAGATGAAGCTCCCACGGTGCAGAAGCTGCTTTTAAGTGATGCCTGAGGGGCACAGAGCTGAGCACTGCCCCCAGCAGCCAGACAGGACTGGGGATGCTGGTGGCCTGGGGACGCTGGTGGCCTGGGGATGCTGGTGGCCCAGGGATGCTGCAGGTCTGGGGATGCTGGTGGTTTGAGGAAGCTGGTGGTTTGAGGATGCTGGTGGCCCAGGGAAGCTGGTGGCCCCAGGAAGCTGGTGGCCCCAGGATGCTGATGGTCCAGGCAGGAGAGCCCCCTGAACCCATTTGAAAGCTGTGCCCTGCTCTTCTCAGCCAGTCTGGGGATGCTGGTGGTCCAGGGATGATGGTGGTCTGGAGATACTGGTGGCCCAGAGATGCTGGTGGTCCAGGCAGCAGAGCCCCTGCCCCCATTTGAAAGCTGTTCCTTTCTCAGCCATCCTGGGCTCTCAGGAGCCAACCTGGGAGCCGGATGGAGCCGCCAGTGGAGGCTTCACGCTCTCTTTACAGCCAAATGCTGTGATTTTGGGGCCAGCGGGAGGCAGAGCCGTGTGTGTGAGTGTGTGTGTGGCCTGAAAAAGCAGCATTTGTGTGTTTTCAGGCTGCTCCAGTGGCACGTTACGGGCCCGCTGGTAATTATCTATCAGCTTTTAGGGTTTTATCAGGAGGTTTTGAAGAGCCCTTGGTCTTTCGCAAGGGTTGGGGCTGGATTTAGCCTGCACTGCTCTAAAAATGGCTCGCTAAATATAGCCAGGACTGGCTTCACTCCGGGGCTGGGCTTCCTCCTGTTTGCTTCCCTGGCCCCAGGGAGGAGGCAGCGCAGGCAGGGACAGGCAGGGGAAAAAAAAGGAGCTTTAAAAAGCCACAGGGTGGAGAATAAGGATGGTTTCTGTGGTGAGGAGCAGGAGAAGGGGCGATGCTGGCTGTGACCAGCAGAAAGCTCGGTGGGGCACTGAGCCCGGTGGGGACGGGAGGTGGCAACGCGGTCCCCAAAGCAGAGACAGTGCAGGCAGGGGGAGGACAGGCCATGGAAGATGAACACACACCCCCTTCCACACACACACACACCCCCACCCCAGCCCCACACCTGGATCCAGGTCCGCTGGCGCTCCTGAGCCTTGCCCTTCAGCCGGGGGCCGATGGTGGTCCTCAGCTCGGGGAGCAGCTCCTCCATCACCAGGTTGCTCAGGACCTGCCAAGGCAGAAGGTTTCGTGGACCCTGCTCAGCCCTTGCCCCCTCTCACCCCCTACCCCAGCCCCAGGGTGGGGGGGACACAGGTCCTGACCTGGATTTCGTTGCCACACAGCATGTCCCAGGTGCCGTAGTGCTCCTTGGACTGGCGGTACATGCGGACGGCGTCCGTGAAGGCTGGAGCCTCCACTTTGGAGTCCTCAGAGATCCCTGGAAAGGGCATTTGTCGGGGGGGGGACACACACAACACACGAAAGTGAGCAGCCTAGCGTGGGGAGTGAGGGATAGCTTGCAGCACCCCAGCCCATCTTTGCAGGGGGTGTCTCTCATCCCCCACACCCTCAGACACAAGGAAACCAGGGCTGTCACCGGAACTGGGGGATCCCCTGCCTCTAACTGGGGACACTGGGGAATCCCTGCCTCCAGCTGGGTGTCTTCCAGACACACCAGTGGCTAGGGGGGCTCCCACTCTGGCCACAGGCTGATTCCCCCCCCAAGCCAGACAAAAGGAGACACCCAGAAGCAGGGGCTTGGCAGGATGGGGGGGGGGGCTCAGTGACTCCCAGATGGGGACCCCAGAACTCAGTGACCCCAAATGGCACAGGAGGAGGAGGGGGAACAGCAGGAAGGGGGGGGCTTCAGCAAGCCCCCATGCTACACAGGGACCCAGGGGCTCATTGAACCCCAAGGGCACATCAGGAGCAGGGCCTCAGCAAGCCCTGATGCTGCATGTGGCCCAGTGAGCCCATCAGAACCACAGGATGGGGCAGCTGGGGGTGCTGGAGGAAGTGGGGGATACTGGAGGAAGAGGAAGATACAGGAGGAAGAGGGGGATATTGGAGGAAGGGAGGGGGATACTGCAGGAAGGGGGGGATACTAGAGGAAGGTGGGGGCTGCAGGGAGCAGCACAGCTCGGGAGGAAGAGGAAAGTGTCCAAGAGACATGGGGGCTGAATCAGGGTCCTGAGCCAGTCCCATGAGAGGCAGGCTGGGCTCTGTCTGGTTGGGCTGTCCCCAAGCTGCCACCGCAGCACAGCTCACAGGGCCACCAGCATGAACAGGGCTTGGATGTCACTCCCCACCATCCTACAGCACCCATCAGGAGGAGGGGCAGGGTGCTGGGAGTCCAGGAGGAGAAGGATATGGGGGCAGCAGACAGCCCAGGACCTTGCTGGCACATGTCCCACATGTCCTTTCCTTGTCCCAGTTTCTCCAGGGTCTGGCCACAGAGGTACCTGCCATCTGGAGAAAAACACTACTGGGAATGAATGCCCCGGTACCCCGAGGTCCCTCCCCATGCCCGGGCCTTTGGCAGGAGGGAGGTGGGATGGGATGGGATGGGATGATTTGGGATGGGATGGGATGGGATGGAGCCCAGAGTGGCTGTTGGTGGCTGTGCCCTGTGGCAAAGTGTCCCCACACAGAGCCACTTTGCTCCCAGAGAGCATCCTGGGATGCCCCCTCTAGTATCCCCCCTTTCCTTCACAGTGATGACAGCAGAGGGTCATGGAACATCCCTGGCCCCCCCAGCAAGTCGATGTCCTGGGGAGACGCAGCCAGGGGTGGTTTCTACCTTCCCAGGAGGGACAGTCCAGGGCAGGGAGCAGATGTTTTCCAACACACACAGATTTTTCTAAGATGATTACATTTAACTCCAAGCCTAAGCAGCTTTTCCTAAGGGGCAGCTTAATATATGGGGGGAGGAGGGGAGGAAACGCTGAGGAAGTAAAGTCTTCCCCTTTCTCAGTCCTCAGTGGGAGTGGGAGACAGAGCAGGGCTGAGATTCCAGGGGCTGAAATTCCCCATCCACGGCTTCTTGCAGCTCAGCATCACCTCCTGGGTGGGACCTGGAGGTTCCTTAGCAGCCTGGGTTCCTTAGCAGCCTGGTCCAGGCTCCAGCCACCCCCCCAAGAGCTGCTACAGCCAAACCTCATCCTCCAAAGCAAACAGGAGGATGTTAAAACCTGTTAAAACGGGTTAAAAAACCACCTGGCTGTGCCCCAGCAGGGTCACCCACCACTCAGCCCAGCTGGGGAAACAGAGTCCATCTGCAGGGACCCATCCCTATCCCCTTGCCCAGGGACACACAGACAGGGCCGGTTGCAAGAAGACACTGTGCCACTTCACAGGGCAGATTTAATGAGTTTGCTTCATTAAGTGGGTAATTAAACGCTGATCTGAGCTTGCCTTGTTGGGGATGGGAAGCAACCACCCAAGCCTGGACCCTGTCCTGGAAAGATGATGGTTCACCATGGGATGGGAGTATCCAACACCAAAGGGCCCCAGGATAATCTCCTCTCACTGGATGCCCAAGAAGAAATGGTATTTTAAAGCCACTTTTTGCCCAAAACTCAGCTGAACAACCTGCAACAAGGGGCATGAGACAACGGGGTGGGCACTGCCACAGCCCCACGGGCCACCAGACAGGCCAAGGGACATTGTGGAAGTGGCCAAGGGCACCCAGGCTCCGTGGAAACCAGGCTGGACATGTCCTGTGTGATGGATGATGCTGCCTGTCCCTGGTCCTTACAGAAGAACTGGTGTGACAAAAACTGGTGAAAATTCCCACACTCATCACAACCAGAGGCAGAAACAGAGCCTCCGATTAGGAGGGGGAGGGGGGGGGGGGATAAATTAAATTGCTTTTGACAACAACAAAAGAGTTTTCATGGAATTTGAAACAGTATCTCGGACCTGGCAGGAGCAGAAATGGCTCGAAGAGGGGGGAAGAACCCTATCACGGATAAATCCAGGCTGTAGAAATGCAGACACCCCCCCCAACTAAGCCTTCCCTGGGTCACTGCCCACCCCTGGAAGGGTTTTTCCATCACAAGCTGAGGAGGAGGAGGAGGAGGAGGAGGAGGAGGAGGAGGCGGAGAGGATTTAATGGCACAGCCCTGGCTGGCAGCAGGGATGGCAGAGGAGCTCACATCTCTCTCCCCTCTCCCACAGGAGCACCCAGCAGCCAGGAGGGGAAATTAAAGATAAATAAATGACTAAATTGGGTTTTTGTTAGTGTGAGAGGTCGATTCCTCTTTTACTAGGAGCTGGTTTTGCTCGCAGTGCCCCATTTTGTGGGTCCCAGCCAGTGCTGAACTGCGCCCAGAAATGATGCTCCAGCAGCATCCTGGGGGGATAAGCAGTTGGGGGGGGGGGGGGGGGGGGCGAAGGGGGGGGGGGGGGGGGGGGGGTGTGTCACTGCACCCAGTGTCCCCCAGAGTGTCCCTTGGTGGGGTGTGGGGACACATCCCAGCGAGCTGGGACGCCCCCAGCCCACCAGCAGCACATGGATGTGTTTTGCAGCGAGGAGAATCGAAAGGAAGGGGAAGAGCAAAGCTTTGAGAAGATTTAATCTACCATGAGAGGATGGAAACCCCCCACCAAAACCAGTTCCGACCCCATTGCTCCCCTCCCTAAAGCAGCTCTGGGAAAATCAAGGCTACACAGAGCTCCCAGGTGTGAAAAAAACCAAAAAGCTCTGGAAAAAATAGGTAGCATCGCTCTTTGCTCACTACAAGACCTGATTTTGAGCAGGTTTAGGTGCTGGCACCTCCTTCCTGAGGAAATTTCTCACCATCCAAGACACGGCCAGGACCTGGGTCTCAGCCCAGGAGGACACAGGCCACGGCCAAGCAGGAAAATCCTGTTTTCCTGCCAGAGTATCGCTGACGTGGGAAGCAGCTCCTGCCTCCACCCCGGCCCCTCGCAGCCCCACAGCCCCGGCTGCCCTCGCTCGTCGAGCCTCAGAGGTGCTGGTGGGAGGCAGGACAGAAGAACTTGGGGTTTTGATGGCCTTAATGACCAAATATTTTCTACTTCGGGGTGGAAAATAGGCATCAGGGGTGTCTCTTGGCTCCTGGAAATGCTGCTTGCCCTGGTGAAGGCATCGCATTCCCCATGGGAAGCTGGGCACGGGGATGCTCTGGATCCCTCCTGCTCCCCACCCTCCTTCAAGGAGAGGATGAGATGCTCAGCAACCTGGTCTGGTGGGAGGTGTCCCTGCCATGGGGGCTGGAATTCGATGAGCTTTAAAGTCTCCTCCAACTCTAACCTTTCTATGACTCTATGACGTTCCCCAGCTCCCAGCCACTTCCTCCTCTTGACCCTCAAATCACCCCCTTTGGCCCAAAACCCCCCGGTAGGGTCCTCAACACCTTCTCCGGAGCAGGAAGATGATGGTCTCCCCATCTGAGCCCCCGTGTCCGTGTGTCTGTGTGTGTGTCCCCAGCCCAGGCGTCGCTCACCGTTGTTGCAGTGCCGGACACAGTCCTGGAAAACCGCCCGCCATTTCTCCTGCTCCTTCCCCGTCATCACGCAGAAGTAATAGTGCCGGGCGTAGGGGTGCCAGAGGATGAGGGGGAAATCCGTGGGGCACTTCAGGATAGGGGAGTGCCCGGATTTGGGCGTCAGGCCTGCAGAAAGGGGAAGGATGCTTTGAGAAGGAGACAGGGGGGAGGATAGGGATGGGGATGCTGCAGGGTCAGGGGTGTCCCATCTCCCCCAGCGTTTGTTGTGAGTTCTACCAAAAACACAGTGTAAAGAGTCCTTGTTCTTCCAAAAAGGAAGTGAAAATTGGGGGGAAAAAAAAATAATAATCACTATTTCCAGCCTGAAACTCTCCCCAAAGCCTCTGGCCTGACCCTGCTACCATCATGCCCATGGCCCTGAACCACCAAAAGGCTCGCTGCCCCACATCAGCTGCTTCAGCAGCTCCTGCCCCACTCCTTGAGGTTACCCCTGGCCTCCTGGGACAGGAAGATCATGAGCAGGGGGATGGTTGGTCCTCCTGGGGGTCTGGATGGACAAGCAGGAGCTCTTGCCTTTGCCCAGGAGTCCCCAGGAAAGGTCCTCAGGGATGCCCACACCCCAAACCCACCCCTTCCTGAGGGTCCACAAGGACACCCAAACTCCAAAACCACCCTTTCCAAAGGTCCACAGGAATGCCCACACCCAAAAACCACCCCCTCCTGAGGGTCCCCAGGGATGTCTACACCCCAAAACAACCTCTTCTAGAAGGTCACAGAGATGCCTACACTCCAAAACCATCTCTTCTAGAAGAGCCCAGGGATGCTCACAGTCCAAACCCACCCCTTGCCAAAGGTGCCCAGGGATACCCAGCAGCAGTGGGGTGCTTGCCCCACAGCCACCAGGACCACTCACCAGGAAGGCTGTTATTCACCAGCTCTAGATACTGGTCCACAGAGGTGAGAACCTTGTAGCCAGCACTGTTGACCAGTACGCGGGGCGGCAGCTCCCGCTCATAGGCCTGAGCAGAAAAAGATGGTCATGGATGATGGGGAGCCACACCACCACAGTGATGGGGTGTCCCCCTTTGAAGCTGTGCCCACTGGAGATGGGCAAAAGGGTGATGCTCCTCACCAGTTTGTTCTCGTAGAGGACCAAGCCATAGTTGTGAGGGACCACACAGAAGCGGTTCCTCCACTTCTTGTTCTCCTCGATGTACTGGAAGAGGTTGCCCGAGTAGATGACATGGTCCTCCAATGGAACCTGTGGGGAGGAGAAGTGCAGTGGGTAGCAGAGGGTGGGCAGGGAGGGGAGCAGCTGGGTACCCCTCCATCCCATGACCACAGCCTGTCATGGGCAGCTCAGCAAGTTCTGTTCCTCATGATTAAGGTGGAGATTTCTGCACAAGGCCTATGATGAGGGTCTCCAAGTTCATCACTGGAGTATCTCCTATAGCATTGCAAATGTTGGTGCCTGAATAGGTGCGTTTGGGTGACAATCTTGAGGGTTGCACAGCCTGAGAAAACCTCAGAGGAGCTTGCTCCTGTGACAGCAAAATCACACACGGTGATGTTCACACTATGGTGGTGGTCACATCTCTGTCCCCAGCATCTCCTTCCTGGGAGATGTGCCAAGCTGAGCTGAGCAACTCAAACTCCCTTGGCTGAGCAGTGGGTTGGAGCAGAGAACTCCAGTACCTCTTCCCAACCTCAGCTACTGCAATTTCCCTGGCCTGGGGCAGGTGGGAGCATGTATGGTACTGCTCGGTGGTGGCCATCAACCAGAAGGTCATGCCAAGGTGCAGAGAGGCAAGCTGCAGAGGGCAGGAACCTTTGCATGGTCTCCAGATGGGACATGGAAGAGAAAAACAAGAAGCACTGGATGATGCTTAAATGTTCTGGACTTCATGGATGACCAGCAAGAGGAACAGGCTGAGGAAAGGACATCCCACATCCCCGAGCACCCCCTCCCCCAGGCTGAGCAGCCCCTCGCCAGCTCTCCCGTGCCTTTTGGCCTCCACACCAGCAGCTTTCAGGCCATCCCAAACACAGCCTGGCTGAGTGAGCCAAGAATTTATCCCAAGAATTTTTATGATCCCAGGAACATAAACAAGAGCCAAGAGCTCTCGTGAGGGTGGGAGCGTGCAGCTGCCGCCTCTCCCGACACGGCCACCCACCATCCACCACGGTGGCCCTCAGGAAGGATCAGCCAGGGCTTGAGTCCCACCACGCACCCAGCAGAGGGACCTTTCCCTCTCCTCTCCCTGTCCATTTGTTCTGTCTATCTCCTGGCCCCGTTGCTTTCCCCAAGCCCATCATCACTCCTCAACCCCAGACCCCAGATTGTTCAACCTGGAGAAAAGAAGGCTCTGGGGAGAACTTAGAGCCCCTTCCAGTCCCTCAAGGGGCTCCAGGAGAGATGGGGAGGGACTCTGGATCAGGGAGGGGAGCCATAGGACAAGGGGGAAGGGTTTTAAACTGAAAGAGGGGAGATGGAGATGAGATGTGGGGGGAAGAACTTCTTTGGTGTGAGGGTGGTGAGAGCTTGGGGGGACAGTGGGAGGAATGAGAGCCTGAATCCCAAGGCCACCAGCAGGAATGGGGACAGAAAGGACTGGGAGCCCCCATCAGCATCTCACCGGGGTGGCTAATCCAAGGAGAATGAGCCCTTATAAACTGGCCCAAGGCAAACGAAGCCACACAAATTGGCTGCTAAAGAAATAAAATCCAGGTTGAGCTCTGACCCGGCTCCGGGCGACCCTTGGCCAGGGAATGGCTGCTCAAGGCCACCAGCATCCTGGGAGCCCGTGCTCAGCCTTCCCCTCCTTGCCCTGGGGAGCCACCGAGGTGGCACCACCCAAGCCCAGCAAATATTTGGGACAGGCCAGGTATGTGCTAAATTGCTGGGCTGGGCAGGGAGGGGGACAGGGACCGTGGGGGCGGAGGGGCCCCTCCTGCCTGCATCCCTGCCGTGGGGACCGGGTCCGAGATCGGGGTCTGGATCCGGCAGCTCTGGGGCTCGGTGGGGACAGGGGAGGATGCTCGGGGACTGGTTTTCAGGGGACATGGGGATGTCAGAGCAAGGCCATGACGTGTGTGCTGTCCCCATCACTGGCTGGGGACCCCCAAGCTGCTGGAGGGACCAGAGGCAGAAACATTTAGTCCTTGTTCTCATCGCTGCTGCTTCTCGCTGGCATTTCAGGGGGACCCCCAGCCCGGCTGTCCCCTTCCACCCAGGAAGGCCACCAGGCCCTGGTATTGCCTCTCAGCTCTGCATTCCCATAGAGATGGCTAAAACCAAGGTACAAAATAAATACAATTTAAAAAAAAAACAAACCCAAAACACCAGACCCCAGCTTGCCCTGCCTAAGGACAGGGAGAAGGCTACCCTGCAGCTTCTTGATTTTTGAGGAGTATTTGAGGAGCACAAAACCCAGCTGGAGGAGGTGCTCTCCCTACAGACACCCCACAAACACCCAGTTCCCCATGGTGCCTGGAGCCCCAGTACATCCCAGTGGCACAGGGCAGAAGATGAAGAGCAGAGGGGACATTGCACAAGAGGAATGTCCTATTTCTATACTGCTGTTGTAAAAGATTTGCACGGTGTCCCTGACCCTCCCACCTCACCACCGTTCCTCAGACATTCCGGGGCTGTTTGCTGGAGCATTTTCGTGAAGCAACCAACCTTGGGAGATTGGTTCTCCTCCCGGGAGGGCGCTGAAAGCATCTGGAAAATTACGAGGAACCCAAGGGACACTTTGCTGGGGGCCTGTCTCCAGCCCAGGAACATCCACACCTTTATTTTGCTCCTCACAGCCAGCACCCAGGCACCTTCCGGAGGAGATGGGCCATGTCCAGGTGCCTGGACAAGTTGTCACCTGAATGGGTGGCCCAGGGAGACAACCACTGTGAGGACCTAGGGCTTGAGTCTTATCTCATGGGTGCAATTTCTAGATTGCTTTAAAAAAATGCTGAAGATTCCAAATTAGGAGGGTTGGCTGACACTCCAGAGGCTGCGCCGCCATCCAGCACAACCTGAACAGGCTGGACAACTGGGCAGAGAAGAACCTCATGATGTTCAACAAGGACAAATGTAGGGTCCTGCACCTGGAAAGGAAGAACCCCAGGCACCAATACAGGTTAGGGATGGATCTTCTGGGAAGCTACTGAGGAGAAGGATCTGGAAGTCCTAGTAGATGGCACACTTTCCATGAGTGCCCTTGTGGCCAAGAGGCCAATGGGATCCTGGACTGCAGAGGGAAGAGTCTGACCAGGAGGTCGAGGGAAGTCATTCTCCCCCTCTGCTCTGCACTGGGGAGGCCACAACTGGGGCCTCCAGTTCTGGGCTCCCCAGTTCAAGAGGGACAAGGAGCTGCTGGAGAGAGTCCAGCGAAGGGC
>BJBW01008793.1:352-21274 GCA_004320125.1 Scolopax mira
TCAATCTAAACCTACCCTGTTGGAGCTTGAAGCCGTTCCCTCTTGTTGGGAGGCTCCTCTCCCCCTGTCACTCCTATCCACTGAGAATGGAGAACATGGAGAAAATCCCACAGCAGTATGAGGGAAGGCTAACTTTTGCCTAAAAATACCTTCTTTCACCCCTTGGCGTGACGCTGCAGGCAAGGAGATGGAGTAGACCCATGCCAAGGCCACCCTGGTGAAGGGTTCCCCTCTCCCCTGCCACCCCAGCAGCTCCCTGCACACACCATTGCCTGCTGGCACTAACACCCCACTTCTTTTAAATGAGTTGTTTAGGGTTTTTTTAATGGACTCGGGTTAGACACAAATACTGATACGAACATAGACTTTCCAGCCACACTAGCAACAAGGCATCTACACACAGGAGGAAACCCTAATTTTTGCACCTGGCCCATTCAGAGAAGGTCTCACATCCCCTAAACATTGATTATACATGTTATACTGACCTGCTATGGGCAGAGCGCTGCCTCTTCCAGCTGAAGGGAATTTGCTCCCTAATATCAACTGGGGAGAATTCAATGCTCTCTGCACTTGGCACCTCACTCCTTCCTTATTTGTGAAAAGGCACGTAAAAACCTGGGAAATAAACAAATATATATATATATAGCATTATATTAAAATACTTCCTGAGCGGAATTTCATCTGCACTTGAAGTGTGTTGATACAGCCAAGAAAATAAAGGGGATAGAAATATGGCTTTTTACCTTCCTTTGAGCTAACAAACTGGGCAGGGCTCTGAGGCAAGACTAATGCAATCTGAGATTGCTCTGAATTACATCAGGTTCTTGCAATTTCGGAAATGAAGGGTGGTCAGAGCTCAGAGCCTTCTCTGCATCGGAATAGCCTCTGTACAATAGGGAAGAGGATTCCTGGGGCAAAGGAGCCTTTGGACCTGGGAGGATGGGGTTTTGGCACATCCGTGCACGGGCAAGTTGCCCTGGTTTGATCGGCCACCTTTGACTACCACATGCTGGAAGGCAAGAGCCTCGCTGAAAAAATTCTACATGAGATATTTAAGTGGCTTTTCCTCATGGGGCAGGTGCTCTCCTGGGATCAGCCTTGCACTGTGCTGGGAAAAGAACCATTTTGGTTTTCCTACCTGTATCTGCTTCCTGCCTTTTATTTTGGCACAGGTGCTCTGTGGCTTCTTGTTTGCTAACAGCAAGGACCCCTTCAAAGTTCACACCACGTTTTTATGAATGAGCACAACAAGTTTTGGGGTTGCGGGGGAGGAGGTAAGGGTGAGTAACCCTTCCTTTTGGGTGAGGGGTGTGCAGAGATGAGCCACCAAAACAAATCCCTTGGTCAGACGCTGCTCCCAGGATGGGCAAAAAGTGGTGCAGAGATGCTGTTTGTTCTCCAGGACAACTGCCAGGGCCCGTGTTGTCCTTTGTATGACACCTCAGATCTGCTCAGCTTAAGTTGATTGCTGACAGGGGAAATCCTGCTCTGTCCTGGGAGGCCTCCCTTCTTCCTTCAACTCATCAAATCAGCAGAAAACATCTTTTTTTTTTTTTTTTTTTGTGGCCCAGGCTCTCCCTTGCTGAAGTGGCTCATGGGAAAGGAATGTTCAGGCTGGCAGAAAGCAGGACTCAGAATGCCTGGAAAGATGGGGGATAGTTCCAGCTACAGTGTGAAGCCTCATCCTTCCAGGCTTCCAGCATCGCTGGGTCTAGGACAGGAAAACCAGGCGTGCACAGGAGTGTTAGTGTCACATCCGTACAAAATGACAGCAAAGGCACAGCGAGAGCTGAAGCGTCGCAGAGGCAGCTCCCACAGAGCAAAATCTGAGCCTGGCTTTTCTAAATCCCCACCTGCCTTCACAGCCAGGTCATTTATTTTTATCCTCAAAGAATCCTAGAGTGCCTTCCTACTTTTCCTGGCCTCTGCCCCTGGGTTTGGGCCGGGTGGTCCACACCGGCGGCGTCTGAGGGAGGACAACGTGCCGCTCTGAGCGGCCACAGGGAAGGGGAGAGGAGGGAGCGCGAAAGGGCAAGACACGCTCAGGCGTGAAGGCAAAATGGAGAGATCATCAGAGGAGTCAGGTGTTTAAGTTCACATCACCCCCCTGATGACCTTGGCTGCGCTACAAGGGGAATGTTTTCTCGAGGGTGAAGTGTCCCTGTGTAACTCCTGTAGTACGTGCCGGGGGAATGGGCAAACATCTAACTGTGGAGCTTCTTGTTTCTTCCCATTTCTTTGTAAACATCGTTATTGCCACCAGCAAAACCTTATTTCTAGTCCAGGGCTTTATCAAATTTAGGAATCTCTCTCCGTCCCCTTCAATCTGACTCGCCTCAAGAAGCAGCAGCTCTTTTTGCAAAGCTGTCCTCGTGCCATCATGGGGGAGGACACCCACCTCCCCAGAGATCTTCCCCCAGGGAGTCAGACAGCAGCTGTACCACAGGGAGGCACTTACCACAGATTCCCCAAAACCTTAGGACTCCCAGGGCCAAAACAACCTTAGGTGAGCTGACTCAGGGCAATATAAAGCTACCACCCTATGTATTGCCTTGAGTCAATGCCTTGGGATGACACCACTTCACCACCATCTTCTCAACCGGATGTCCTCAACCTCCTCCTCACTTGGCTCCACCAGATCAAGTGTCTTCCCGCTTTGCAGTTGTGGTTTGCCCCCGCTCCCTCCAGGTTCCTGTTAAAATCACAGAATGCTTTGGTTTGGAAGGGTCCTTTTAAAGATCATCCAGTTCCAACCACCTCCCATGAGCAGGGACATCTCCCACCAGACCTGGCTGCTCCAAGTATCATCCAACCTGGCGCCTTGAACCCCTCCAGGGATGGGACAGCCACAACTTCTCTGACCACCCTCTGAGTAGGCCAGCCCACATCCCATAATGACCCCAGGAATCATATTTGTGAAGAGCTGAAAGCAACACCTAATGTTCTTTTAGCAATGCAACAGCAAAGACTCACAGCGGAGCTGCTCCAGGTCTGTTCATTGGAGAACAAAACCATGAACCGACCGGCTTAAACAGATTTTTTTTAAGTGGTTTGTCTTCTCTTCCACTGCAAGATACATAATCATCAATATTTGAAAAAAAAAACCAAAACAAACAACAGGTTCCAAACACAATTTGTTTAAAAGCAGATTTAGAGAAAACACCTAAAATCAGCTGCAGTCCCAAGCTGTGGGACCGTTACTCATTTCCATTACTTCAGCGCTGGGGCGGTGAATCACAGGCAGCACTTGGCACTTATCTGCAGAATTAGATGGGGGGTTTTATCTCCTTTCACTTGATAAAACATCCTTAGAACATTTAATTTGATTTTCCTTCTTATCTGATTGGCCTGGCAGTGTGTGAGTTTCCCCTTTCAGAAGCCGAATGACCTCTCGGCAGGGTGTCCTGCAGCATCTTTTAGGCTGCATCTTCACGCCTCTTCCTCCTCCTCAGCTCTTTGGGACAGATTTGGTCTTTGGGGGAAGCAAGCCCAGCGGAAGCAGGACTGATTCCCCAGCACAGCAGAAATGTTCATACCTAAAAAACACCATTAATGCTGGTTCTAGCAGCAAAGCTGAGCACAATAACCCTGCTGCATCCCACGCAGGTGGTCTCCTGGGTGCTGTACCACAGCACAGAACAAGGGAGAGTTTTGCCAGGGCTCAGCTTCCACATCTCTGGAGCTACAGAGCTTCCCAGCAAGCTGTGGGAATCGGATTTACTCATGCTGCTAAAGCCAAAAAGAAAGGTGGCAAAAGCAAGAGGAGGTGGTGTCAGCAGCTGAAGGTGGAGGGAGGAAGGTTGGAGAGAAGGCATCACCCCGAAGCTGGCTGAGGTGAAGAAGAATGGAAAGGAGAAGGACCACTCAGACTCAGTGAGGTCTGGGGCTTTGCTAGTTTTCCTAAGTGGCCCTCTGCTCCAAAAATGTGAAAAGCCATTTCTGTAAAGGTCAAAGTCCAATTCTAGATGAGCTTTCAAAAGCGAACCCAGAAACACGCACATACTCTTGCTGGCTGCCAGGAAAACATGATTCAGAGAAAAAAGTGCCATGCCCAAACTCCATTTAGCTGTTAGCAGGCTAGATCTAAAAAATATACGATTAAGAAGCTTGAGCATCTGGGAAGACCAAATGGCTTTAAAATATACCGTGTTGTTGCCGCACTCGTATCAAAAGCACTTTGAAAGAAAATAGACCTTCGACAAGTCAACCTTTGAGCCGACGCATCGTCCCTGGCGTGGGAATCACAACGCCAGTGCTTTGGTTCATCCCATGAGAGAAAAGCAGTTGAGATAACTTGCAACTTTGAAAATAAAGAGCTTTGAGACAATAAACCAGCTTTGCAGAAATAAAAGCCTATTTATCAGTGGTTATAACATGACTTGACAGCTAATAGGGAAAAGGAGGAAAGCGAAACCCAGCGAGTTGCTTCTCCAGCTTTGCCGGATTTAAAGAATCCACCAAAATGCATGTGGGGAAACTGTGCCTTCAGGGTCACAATGTGACGACTGTAGAAGGAGTTGAGATGGAAAAACCTGTTGCCCAGCACTTTTGGTTTGTTTTCCTGTTTCCACAACCACCTTCATCTGGCCTCCGGGCAGTTGTCCACTCCTTGTCCAGGTAAGGAGCATGGAGCTCCCAGCTCCTCACCAGCTCACGGAGATGCACAGGTTTTATGTGTCTCCAGCCCAACTCTGGGCACCCCCCTTCCCGTCTCAACACCTCCACCAGTGAGCCGAGCTGCAGGAAAATTCCATGTTTCAAATCAGGCATGTCTGTAGACCCTGCTTAATTTTAAATGTATGTACAATTTTAATCTGAAAAGCATCTGCAAATTAATCCCTGCCTTGAAGGTAGAGCCCAGCTGCTTCCTTGGCATCTACCTGCATGAGTAGACCAGACTCACTGACATGAACAAGCAGGAGCTTCCCACCTGGTTGGGATGAATGCTGTCCTGCTCTGGTTTGCAGCTCAAGGACCTCTACTTTTGGGGGAAGGTAGAGAAGAAGGAGGTCTAGCTGGAGCCCCATCACCGACTTCCTATCAGCTCTTGTGAGCTCTGGGAGCGTTACGTGTGGGTGCTGCCAAAAGCAGTGCTGTGTCTGGGGCAGTTTGCACGGGCAGACGTGTTGGTGTGTCTGCACGTGTACCTCTGGTGGGATACAAGCTCAGACTTCTTACTGGCTGGACCTGGAAATGAGATGGTAGCAGCCACATCCACCAGCCTGGGATCGACACCCGGATCTCCAGGTGGCTGGGCTTCAGCAGGAGGGAGAAATCCCAAGGTCTTGGACTCTGATGGTTTTGGGAGCTCCCCAAATGTGCTTAACACAGAGAATGCAAAATTCCTCCTTGTGTCTACTCGGTAGAGTCAAGCCAGTTTCTGTGAATACACATTTATCTGAAAAACAGCGTTCCAACTGTCCCAAAACCGTGGAGATTCCATCCGGATTTACCAAACACCCTGGACTTTCATACCGTAAACATCACGTTTAAAATAAATTAGAAAGTTTGCTGCATTCCATACAAATTAGAAAGAGCCCTCTTTCTAATGCCCTGGTGCTTGACCCCCGAGCCCTTCTCTCCATCTCGAAGCCACAGAAACCACGATGTCCCCCCTTTGCTGTCCCCTGCTGGGATTGCACAGCTTCCTGCTGGGGGAATGGGCTGGGTATGGTCCTTGTGCATTTTATATTGGAATTGGGATCAATACTGGTTCTTTAGTATTATTAATGTTAATTATTTAGTCTTATGCTATTAAATCTGTATTAAATCTGCTAGAAGAGGTGTAGACCTTGGTGTAGAGCCTTTCAGAATGGTCTGAAGGGTCCATGGGGCAGTGCTGCCTCATAGGATGGCTTCAGGCTGACTTCAGGTGACAAACTCCATGTCACCTTAGAGCAGATCAGGTCAGGAATAGCTTCAGATCATCTTGTCTACGTGGTATTGCTCATGCAACGGTGCTACAGGACAGATGGAACATGGTAGGACCTCTCTGCCCTTTAGGAAGGTGCAAACTCCCATGATCCCCAAACCACGGGGCATACATTTGAATTTTCCTCTCTCTTATCCATCCTATTTCCTGATGCACCAGTGGTTCGTCCTAAACTCAGCTCCCACCACCCTCCTGAGGATAAACAGTTTGGACAGGTGGAAAATTTGGCCTTGAGATTGCTCTTGAAAAACCACACACATAGAGTCTTGTGTCTGGACCGGGGAATGCTCCACTTCTCCAAAAATCCAAAACGATTTCACTAATCAAGGAGGACAGAACCTTAATAAAAAATGATCTGGCAGTTGAGATACTCTCCTGGGAAATAAGAGGAAGTTAAAATTCATCTTCCAAAACAGACAGAAGCCGACATTTACCTTCGGGACAGGGAAAGAGCTGGCCATGGGACCATCGAAGACCGTTGCTGCCAGCCCTTGCCTTTTTGAAAGAGCCAGTACCAGTCCTCACAGGGCAGAAATCTGGCCACACATCGAGTCATTAATTTAGAGCTGGGAGGACAAGGCGAGCCCAAAAGGTTAAAATTGGTCCCTCTTCTTCCCTGAGAGAGGCCCGATAACCAGAAGGATGTGGAAGCTACCTTATGTTTGCTTTTCTGCTCTTCTCTAACAGGCTTTGCAGGACAACAGACAGAGTGAAAAATGTCTCTCCCTGCCTTTTGCTCGCTCCATCCAAGGGAAAAAAAGGGCTTTGATCAGATCAGATCAAGTGGATCTGTCTATTTGGACTCACGCATTTCTGCCAGGAGAAGGAGAGGTTTGTAGAGTACGATAGTCTAAAGATACATTTTTATCTTGCATTTCCTCTCAGAGTGGGTTGTTGGTTTGTGGGGTTTTTTTTTTTTCAAAACGTTTAATGAGTTTTAATTGATTTTCACACCACCTCTGCTCTGTTATAGCACAGTCATCTCACACTGCAGCACAGCCACCCCCACAGACCCTCACCAGCCTCGTGGACGGAAGGAATTGCTCTCTGGAGTTCATGCTTTGAAGCCATTTCCACTTTTCTTCATGACCAGACACATTTTTTTTTTTCCTGGTTAATAACAAGAGTCTCATGTAATCACTTGACTCCAAAAGCTCAGTTTTTTTAAAAAAAAAAATCACATATGTGATAGTTAATGGTTTTTGTGGTTGTTGACATACTTTATAGAAAGTTTTGCATTCTCTACAGCTTGAAAACATCAAAAGCCAGGCAGAAATGTGTTCAGCCATGAATTACATGAGGCTGATTTACTAGTGGCCGGGTTGTCTTCTCTCTTCAGCTTGTCCTGCAGCCTCCTGTGTCTGTCTGGGGAGGTTCCTCCAGCCCAAAACCCGATGGGTTAACCTCTATGAAAAGTAAAATATAGATGTGGAAAGAGAAGTAGAGCTGCCCAGCCTGCTGCTGGTTAGATATTAGAGAATCATAGAATGGTGTGGGTTGGAAGGGACTTTAAAGACCATCCAGTTCCAACCTCCTGCCCTGGGCAGGGACACCTCCCACTAGACCAGGTTGCTCCAAGCCTCATCCAACCTGGCCTTAAAGGGTCAGCCACAGCTTCTGTGGGCAACATGTTCCAGTGTCTCACCACCCTCACAGCAAAGAATTTCTTCCCCAGATCTCATCTCAACCTCCCCTCTTTCAGTTTGAAACCCTTCCCCCTCATTCTATGGTTCCTCTCCCTGATCCAGAGTCCTTCCCCATTTCTCAGAGCTCCTTGAGGGACTGGAAGGGGCTCTGAGGTCTCCCCAGAGCCTTCCCTTCTCCAGGCTGAACCCCCCCAACTCTCTCAGCCTGTCTTCATAGGAAACTAATCCCAGAGATCAAAGCTTATTCCTGGGAACCAGGCATTTTCCTTGCTCTTTGCTGTGCACCCCCATCCTTGTCCATCCCCTTGTCGTTGCGGGGCGCTGCCAGTTCCTCCAGCAAGTCCCCAGCAGCACCTCAACTCCTCCGCCACCGCTCCCTTTGCCTCTCCTGCTCCTCATGGCAGTTTCTGTCTCTGTGTAAACCAATATGCAGCACACAGGGAACTCACGGACCATTAAACTCCTGCTAATCCAACTCTAATGATATCCTTACCTGCAGATCCCTTATTAAAGGCAGATTTGTTTTCAGGAAGCGGGTTCCAAAGCAGCTTGGCGATCACTGATGCAGGAACTAATGAGCCAACTTATTTATCTCCTCCCCCTCTTCTCCTTTTTACCCGCATTTGTTTGGTTTCCAGCACTCGTGTTTCTTCAGGGAAGGTGGCATCTAATGCCACGAGCAGCTGAAGAGGAGCCAAGCTCCAGGGCTTGGTTCTCCGAAACCAACCTGCTGCTTGGCTTTGAGCAACCGATTTATCCTTTCGGCATTTTCTTCTCTTTTTTTTTTCCCCCTTCTCAGCTCTCTTTCTGTAAACAGGACAGATGGTTTACACGGACTTTCCGAAAACCTTTGACAACTCCCTCATGAGCTGTTATTGAGGGAGCTAAGTAGACACGGGGCGAAAGGTAAAGTATTGTCATAGAAACTAACAAAAAGGCAGAAACCAAGGAGCATGAATACACGTTCAATTTTTTAATCTAACCAAATGCTGCCAGCAGAACTGGCCTGATATTTTCGAAAGGGGAGGGGAAAAAAAATCTATTAGTAAAGCCAGGTTCCAAAAAAATGTAACCTTTGCATTGGCAAATATTCTTTTGCAATAGTGTTCTTGTGTAAACACGTATGCGTATATACATACGCAAATTATACATTTTTGTGTGTGTGTGTTCATTTATATTTGCATGATGAAAATCAGAACGGTTATTTCCTCTCAGTCGTGGGTCTGAAGGTGAATAAGAACAGCATAAATAGTTACCTGGAAATAGTCCCCAGGAAAATCAAGAGAAAATCATAGCATGGTTTAGGTTGGAAAGGACCTTATAGATCATCTAGTTCCAACACACCTGGGCATCTCCCAGTGCTCATTCATTTCCAGAAGGAACCATCTGGAACACCCCTCGGTGCCAAGGTAGAACCAGCTCTGCTGGTGGCACTCCTGGATGGCTGCTGCTCTAGATATTTATCCTCAAGAACTGCTAGATGATCCTCAGATCCCCACAAATGCTCCTCCAGAGCTGCTGAGACACCTCTGCCACCCCAAATTCCAGCTTCATCCAGGGAATGCCATATCCCAGTCACCCTTTTTTACCATTCCACCAGCTCTGGCAGAACCCACACTCTTTATGAACAGCAACGTAGCGTCACAGAATGGTTTGGGTTGGAAGGAACCTTAAAGATCATCTAGTTCCAACCTCCTGCCATGGGCAGGGACACCTCCCATCAAACCAGGTTGCTCCCGTGGATGATCAACGACGGTTATTTAGGAGCACATTATCAAGAATGCATTTCTGCACAATTCCAGGAGAAACATTTTCTTTAGATAAGAATTTCCCTATCACAGCTATTTTCGTCTATTCAATAAAGAAATTGTAATCTAATACTGACTCAACTGGTGCTGTGTGTCGCTGGGTTTGATTGAAATAGACTGCAGAACAGCGATAATATGAAAATCTAAGTAAATTCTGTCAGCGTGGTTGCCTGTGCATCGTTATATGGGGGGTTTTGTTGCTTGGTTTTTTTTAATTCTTCATTATTTGGGATAAGAAATAAACCAGTAAGATGGCGAGAACTGCAGTTGACCCCAAGTATTTCAATTACCTACAAGAAAACAAAAGAATTAGAGGGACCTCGGTGAAAGAACCGCGTAAATGCAGGGGAAGATTTGGGAATTTTTGGCAAATACACTGTGCCCTGGAAGACCTGACCCATACTATCCACACATCTTGCCAAATGCTGAGTATAATATAGTCATTATTCCACCAAGAAAAAAAAAGGCAAACAAAAAAAAAACCACAACACAACTCGATGAAAATCTGTGTCGTGTGCAGGCAGGTAAAGTGCTAGGACAAAAAATGGGGTGGAAAACAACACTGGAAGTGCTAAAATATAATTTTATAATGTAATCCATAAAAATATTGGCCCAACTGGAAAGCTGTTGTATTATTTTATAATTTTTTTCTTTAACTGAACCAATTCAGAAGAGGAAAGAGAAGAGTCTTTCTTCTGGAGAGACTGGAAGGGAAAGGATTAGAACCAGGGACACAAATGAAGAGATAAGTAATAGAAAGAAAGATGTAATTAATGGCAAGTACAAGAGGACAAGTGGCAATATGCAGAAAAAGAGAATAAAACTCTTCTCACCTTAGACATCTAAAAACCAGACGTTCCAGCTTGTAATTCAAGCTCCTTTGCTGACAGCAGAGAGACTGGCTCAGCTCCAGCTCCAGGCAGGGGGATCCCAAGAGCCAAAGTTTGACGGTATAAAACCACTGCTAAATTTTTGCTCTGACCTTCTCCTGGTACCCAGCATCCCGACGCCGCATCCGCTTCATTTTCTGCGCTGCAATGAGCTCCGTTTGGGCTGGAATCTGAAAAGCCCTGAGTTTTTTTTTTATTTTTTGCCATGATACTGCGAAGAGCACTTCCCATTGAGACACTGATTAGGAGCTGGATGTGGATTCTCTACATTTATTCTTTAACTATACGGACCAAAATATATCTCCTATATCACCTTGCTGAACACAAACTTATAGAATGGATGTAATTATGGAATCACAGCCTATTAATTAGCCAATAGCAAAGCCCGTGGTTCTGAGTGGACAATCCTCATCAGGTTAAGCTTGGAAAAAAACCTGGTAACAGCTTCCTATTTTCATCCAAAGAGGACCAACTTTTGGCAACCATCCCAATCGCACCTTCGTCAAAAACACAAATGGCAATGAAAGAACCACTTGTAAAAAAATCAATGTGATAAAAATGAAGAAAAAAAGTAGATCCTTCAATAATTTTTTATTGTCTTCTTTCAGTCTTTTCAGAGTTAAAAAAGCTCATTAAACATTTCCAGGAAGGTAAGGAGGACTTCAGAGTAGACAAAACTTTTTTTGCTGTATTGATTACGGGGAGGGGAGATCTGTTGTTTTTTTTTTTTTCCTCCTCAGAAAATAGACCCTCTTTCCAACAGAGAGAAAAGATGGATATAAAGTGCTACCAAAGTCTGTGCTGGAGTCAATAAGAGCGTTACAGGTACATTTGACAAAGAGCCTTATTTTTACGGCGCTTCTTTTCTCTGCTTTTTCCTCAAGTGTTCATTAAAGTTGCCTGAAAACCCAAGAATTCTGTTCAGGCAGAAGAAAAAATCCAAGTTTGAAAACACGTAATTCTGTGAGCCGTGAAAATACGTGAAGCCTGTTCTCCTGGAGCTTTTCATTCCGTGCAGCTTTCCTCTTCACGCTCTCACTGGTTGCAGATAAGGGTCGAAGGCTGAAGTTGTCTTCCTCTTACAGACACGCCTGGGCTCTTCTCCTTCACCTGAGCGTTCCCACCAACCAGGAGGAAAAGCTATTCGGGGTGGCCAGACAAATGGACACACAGAGCAGGTTTTTCTAAATTAATATAGAATCATAGACATAATTATGACAAATATCATCAAATTATGATGGGGGAAGTCAATGTATCCTATCCCCTGGGAAGTCAATGTATCCTATTCAGTAAGAATTTCACAGAATCACAGAATCTTCATGGTTGGAAGGGACCTTTGAGGCTCCATCCCTGGAGGGATTTAAAAGCCGGGTTGACATAGTGATGAGTTTCATCAGAGTTAGGTTGATGCTTGGTCTCAATGATCTGAAAGGTCCCTTCCAACCTGGACAATTCTATGATTCTATGAAGGGAATAACGCCCTTTAAAATTATCTCACCCGACGTTAATATTAAACTCCTCCTTTTCTCCTTACAGCCTCCACAAATATCTTTACTCTTTGTCCCATTATTTGCCTGAAGACTCAAATTTATAGAACTCGGACTGCCATTCTGTGTGACACACATCACCATCACACACATCCTTTTCCTCCTGACCCGATGAGCGGGGACACGGGCAGCCACGTAACTCAAAGATGATGTCATTTTGCTTGATGGATATCACAATTTTAAATATAACCCACTATTCCTGCCCAGGTAATCTTGCAGCTACAGTTCATTTTACAGTACATTCAGATTCGCAAGCTGAAAATGCTCATTTCTGGTGAATTTTGCCACGGTTGTGATCATTGTTTCCCTTTAATCTAAAATTAGGCGCCCGAGTTGAGAAAGACATGCTTCGCTCTTTGTTTATGAAAAAACACCACTCGTGTTTATATCTTCTTTATACTCCCCAAATCAAAAAGTGTTGCAAAAACTAGTCAAGGTTGCTAAGTAACAATGACATTTACAAAACCTGTGCTGCACTTAAAGGTAAGGATATAATGAGAATATCTAAGACTATCATAAATTTTATTATAAGCAAACAAACCCAATTTTCTCATCAAATGAAATGAAACAACTTCAAGCCTGTTCCAGGGATTTAAAAGTAGTTTTTTTCTGGTCTTGGGTTCCATCCTGCGAGTATTTTTTTTCTGCAGTGATGCAATTAGAGGGGGAAATCATTGCTCTGATTAAAGCATAGCTGTTCAAATTCAACAGTTGCGTTGAATTGGTTGGGGTTTGGAATTTTTTCTTTTAATTTAAGGGCTTACAATTAAATCGAATGCTGAGACCAGGCTGTGGTGTTAACGTAGGAGCCTTTGAGTGTGTAGAAAACAGATGCTTCAGAAGAAGGATGCTGTGGGATCCCACAGGATGCTGTAGGGATTTAAGGGCTCTGGGGAGATCCCTCACTCAGTGCTGCCTCCAGCTCTGGGGCCACCAACAGCAGAAGGACATGGACCTCTTGGAGCAGGGCCAGAGGCCACGGAGATCCATGGGTGGAGCCCCTCTGCTCTGAGGACAGACTGAAAGAGTTGGGGGGGTTCAGCCTGGAGAAGAGAATGCTCCAGGGAGACCTTAGAGCCCCTTCCAGTCCCTCAAGGGGCTCCAGGAGAGATGGGGAGGGACTCTGGATCAGGGAGGGGAGCCATAGGATGAGGGGAAAGGGTTTGACACTGAAAGAGGGGAGATTGAGATGAGACCTGGGGAAGAACTTCTTTGCCATGAAGGTGGTGAGACCCTGGCCCAGGTTGCCCCAAGAAGCTGTGGCTGCCCCATCCCTGGATTCAAGTCAGGTTAGAGAGGCCTTTGAGCAACGTGGTCTGGTGGGAGATGTCCAGGTTGGAACTGGATGATCTTTAAGGTCTTTTGCAACCCAAACCATTCTATAATAAACAAATATACACATGAAAAATCCCTTCTTTCCTCCACCTTTTGCCTCTTCCCTCTGCCGGCAGGAGGCAAGGTGGGAGGCAGAGAGGGAGGCCATATGGCAGGAGACGTGGAGCTTCAGTTTGTTTTTTCCCCCCTCTTCAAAACCCTGACAAGAGCCCTCAAACACAAACACAGCTTCCCCAGCTGCACACAGAGGAGCCTGAGAGGGGCAGAAGCTCTCAAGGCATCCTGGAGCAGAGCTACAACCAACCAACCAACCAGCCCTGCTTTGCTTCATCTTCTCCAGGGAGGATTTCATGCCTTGGCAGCAAGACCTGGCCCCAACATGGCCCCAGCACTTGTTCTCTTTTTTATTCATCACCAGGTACGAGCATCCCTGTCAGGGTTGCTCCTGGAGGATGCTCCACAACCCTGACCCCGGGGCGAATCATCACAACTTCCCAAAACCAAATGGGAAATGGCTATACTCGATTTTTTCTGACCATTTTGAATTATGCTCGAATCCTGCACCTCGTTCTATATGCTTTTTTTAACAGAATCTTCCCAGTTGGAAGGGATCTGACATCCCCAAGTCATTGCTTTTCCCAGCCCTGAGCCAGAAATGATCACTGTGTCTTCTAAGCTACGCTTCCCTGAGCCTGAGGTTGCTGGATCCCAGCAGCACACAAACCCAAGGAGTACAGAAATACCATTTGGAAGGCACCTCTGGAGGTCTCTGGTCCCAGCTCCTGCTCCATGCAGGGCTCCTGGCAGCAATGGGGCCATCAGCTGCAGCTTTGCTGGGCTGAGCCCTGGAAACCCCCAAGGACAGAGATGCCACCTCTTTGGGTCTGTGTCCCCCTCCTCATCAAGAAGCATTTTTCAGTACCTGAGCTTAAGTTCCCGAGTCACAATTTGTGGCTTTTCTTTTAGATCCAACACCACCAAAAAGAGTTTATCTCCATCAGTTCCGTAACTGCCCTTCAAGTGCTTGTGGGCCACCATGGGGCCACCATGGGGTCACCTTTGCCACCCTACCACAGCCCTCAGCCCCTCCTCACAATCATTAACTCCTGACCACCCTCACCACCTCTTTTGGGCTCTCCATGCTTCCCCCATCCCTGGAAATCAAAAGTAATGGAAACACAGCAAGGGTAACATCTTCTCACCTCTAACCATCTCCACACAGGCTCCCAAACAGAAGTCAAAATGAGCTTTGCTTTGTCCAAAAAGTAAATAGTCCTCTCCCCAGGGCAAAGTAAAGGTCTTGAGCTAAACCTTTGAGTTTTCCAACAGAAGACACTCCAAAGAAGAGCTTCCTTCTTTGTTCTTGCATCACTTTATCACATTTTTCATTCCTGACTAAAAGCCAGCACATTCACACTACTTTTCTTGAGTCCAGTCATGTTACATGACCAAAACAGGACCTTGTAAAGAAAATTAGCACCTTTATTTTGGGAATACCAAGTGAAAAATAGAAACTGCATTTCCCTATGGCTCTTAATAGTGTTTTGGTGTAAAATTCAAATCTATATCCAAACAAGGGAAAGTAGCAAATTATTGCTGCGAGCCTGATATTTTCTCCCAGAGGAAAGCTATTTCTCCTTGTCACTTTTCTTATTTCCACGCGCTCCACAATTCAGGTATTGCTGCTGCTCATTACGCAGATAACCTTGATTGATCATTTATACTAATTTTAGAAACAATAACGAATGCAGCGGGGCTGATAACTAATTGATGTTGTCTTTCTGTAATGAACGGTTTGGCATCAGTTCTGCACCTTGGCTCTTCCTGGGTCAAGCAAGAGGTAAACACCCAAGTGATCTTGTGGATGATGCCACGGGGCGTTCTGGGTTTCAGGAGAAACACACAGTTGTGGTTAACGACACCCGTGAGCCATCACTGAAGGTCTTGCTTAGGTTGCCATTAATAGGGCGTACTCTTCATGGGGATGGGGAGCAAATCTGTCCTGTGAATGAGGCCAGGAGATGTTTAGTTCCATCCCAGGAGGGCTCAACTCTGCTGCAGGAGGCATCATGAACCCGGTGGTCCAGCAAGCAGCAGCAACCCAACCCTCTGGGGCTGCCATGTGTAGTGTCCCGGGCTGGTTGCAGGTGTTTTGATGACCTTTAAGGCTCGGTTCCTGTTTGCCCTTGAATCTGTCTCCCATCAGACAGCAGAAGTTGGTATCAGGAGAGGTGTGAAAGGGTGCACAGCTCCGTTTTCAAAGGGATGGAGCTGCAGAAGAGCTCCCAGCCCAGGAGGCTGCTTTGCCTGCATCCAGAGGCTGGACCAGCATTTCCATCCTCAACACGGCTCCAATTATACAGCCATCCATCTCATAAGGGCTGCAGGATACCTGTGGTTTCAGGCCCTTGTGTGACCTCCAGTTTTAATGAAGTGCAAAATGAGGGACCAGAAGCCAAGCCCGGCCCTTGACAGAGCCCGTTGAGTCACCGCTCCCAAGTGCTAGAGTTACATCTACTTCTGTCACCAAAAATCTACCCTCCAGCACCGCAGTACATCAGTGCTTCTCTCCCTATTACAAAAATAAATAAAATAAAAGAGCCTAGAGGATGCAGGAACAAACTTGGACAGTGAGAACCTTCCTCTCCTGTGGATTTGCTGGATGTACGAGTCCCATTAGCGCTAATTGGGAAGCGTAGCGTGGAGTAAACTCCCCGACATCCGTATTTATCTAACAGATTTGAGACACATCTGCAGATGAGGTGAGCAACAGGTTAATAAATGAGCGGAGTGGAAATTCGGGGGGGTGGGAGGGGGAAATTTCTGACCTCCCCATGCCTGGGATGCAGCAGTGAAACCACAGGAATAGATGAGGACCTTGGGCTTCTCCAAATAACAAGCTGATCTGACCCCAGGTCTGAGCAAACAGCAGCCAGGGCGAGGGATTTATGCCCAGCCGCAGAAAAGAGCTCTTGTTTTGCACAGTCTCGACCATTTCAGACAGAATATTTCTTTCTGATGTTTAAACTCCAACTCGGTCACAGTGGGTTGTGTCTGAAATTAAAACCGGTGGAAAAAAAAAAAAAAGAAGGAAAAAAAAAAAAAAAGATGTGGAGAGGATTTTCTCTGTGCTTGAAACGCTGCTTATTTCTTCAGGCTTTGAATTTCAGTGATTTTTCTGTGTTGAAGTACAAAAAAAATGTCAAGTGGCTCCATATTTTCCCCAAACTGGGGGGGGAATATTCCCAAAATTTATAGAAACATTTCCTAGTGACACAGGTTTCATGAACCAGAGAACAGCTGCAGTAAAACTAAGGTTGTTGAGGAAAAAACTAATTCTGGGGCTAACCACTACCAGCCTCTGGACTTCACCCATCACTCTTAATGGCAAGGTCCACAGCCCCAAAATATGAGAATTCCTGATGTGAATTGCAAGTTTATGAACCAGCCGTGCAGGCCTGAGGCTCCTTCAGTTAAATGGAGCTTGATTTAGAACTTGTCAGGTGGATCGGGGTGATCTATGTGGACCTCAGAAGGGAAGGGTTTGAGGGTTCCTTGTCGGTTGATGGGTACGTGTTGATGGATCCCCCTGAGAAGCAGAACTTCTGCTCTCCCCTACCTGCTGGAAACCTGCCCTCGACCTGTTCCCCGTGGTGGGGGGAAAGTCTGGGGCATCACAGCCCACCCCTGCGATACCATATTTTTTAAATTTTTTTTTTTTTTTAAACATCAAATCAATGCGGGTTTTGTCCGTCTGCAGTGAAACGAGGCGTCCTCAGGAACGTTTCCTGATCACCGTGCGACAACAGACGTGCTGTGAGAAGGGCTGCTGAGCCTGGTCCCCTCCTGAGAAGGCAATATAAGAGGCAGAACCCTTTTTACCATCCGCCTCCCCACCTCCTCTCCTCCTCCAGCTACATCCCTTGCTGTCATTTTCGAATAATTTGCCCTCCGATTATTGGGTTAGGAGAATCGATTATGAACTGAAGTCGCACCGCTTTGGGGAATTAAGGGGCTTAAAAGGTTTGATAGAATTGATTATGGTCTGTCAACAAGCCCAGCTGCCCGGCACAGGTCTGCCTGTGGAAATGGGTTCACACATACACAACCCCCCAGCTTTTGCTGCCATAAATTCAGAGTGAAAGCCCTCCGTGGGACGCTGCCAGCGGTGCCCATCGCCGCCTCTGCGATGCAGCCTGGCTCCTTCCCATTCCTGCCATCACAGAGGGCAGGAATACATTAATTTCTCACCTATTCCCAATGTCTGGAGGTGGTCCATGCTCCCGGCTCCGGCTGCTCCCCTCCTCACCTTCCACACCATCCGTGACCGGCCACGTTCCTGGGGTTGGCAGTGTCATTCCATGTGCTCACGCTACTTGGGTGCCATCACAGCTCCTCAAAGCTACAGCAGCTTTTTTGGGGTAGCCGTTGCCAGTCTTCAACCTCTGGAAGTAGAGACCAGAAAATGAACCCAGGGCTTCAGAAGAACCAGCCTGTTTTGTAAACCACGTCCCATTTGCTGCCCAAGGCATGAGAGAAACCTCCTCTGGAAGAGCACACACAACTCGGGTCACCCAACACCTTGAGAAATTAATTCCAACCTGTGCAGGTGCAGAGAAGGCTTCCCAGGCCTTATGAAATAAGACAAAACCCTACTTTATCATGCAAAAAGAAACTCTAAAAGTGTCTTTTGTTGAGCCTAGCAATGGCAAAAAAAAGGGGGTTGCATCCTATCAAAGTACCGGGGATGGGAAGAGCTCGGTCAGATAAAAAAAAAATGCTGGTGGAAGAGCCTGTGGATAAAATTAAGAAGGGACTCTCAAAATAAGGAGAGCTTTCTGAGAAAGCTGAGAAACCTTCAGATGGAGTTTGCAGCACGAGTAATTTGACTTATTTATCCAGGCAGGAAGACCTACCCCATCCTCGCACACGTGTCCCGCTATCTTCTGCTGCAGCGGCTTCAAACACGCGTTTTATTGGGAGAGGTGGATTTTAGAAGGCAGAAATCATCCTCTTGTCGCATAAAGCTCCGGTGGGGGTACTCACATCATCTCTTTCCGAGATCTGATTTACGGGCAGGAAATAAGCACCTCGCTGCCCTAGCGATGGGGTCCCGTAAAACCAGTCAAACCACTTAGCTCCATCAATCACAGAAGGAGCACGGCGGTTCTCTGAACCTCTCTCCACGTAACCACTTAATTAACTGACATGACAGATACGTGTCAGAAACCGAAATCTGGCTCCAAATCTAAGTTTGGGATTCAAGTCCTTTTTTCTTTTTTTCTTTTTTTTTTTTTTTAATTTTTTTTTTCTTTCCAAAAGCAGACTTTTCTCTTTGTGGGAGCTGATAAACGCCGCAAGAGAGAGGACATCCTCAACCCAGCCTCGGTCAGGTCAGCTCAAAACCACTAGGGGGTTATTTGCATGGAGCTGCCAATTTATTATCTGCACGGAAAATTTGGGGTTCAGCATCCCAGGATCAGCTGTAATAAGCAGGTTGAAGAAAAGCACCACCGCTGAGCTCTGCCAGAGGATTCCTCTGCCCACGTGGGATTTTTCTTCACCTAAGTGGACCACATGTAAAACAGAGCCATGGGCACCATGAGAGAAATCAGATCAACCTCTGGAACTTCAAAAGGGAAGCCCCCGCCGTGGTTTTGGGGCACATCGTAGCAGAAGACGGGCGACACCGTTGAAAGAAAGAAATCAGCAGATCGAGCTTCGAGCCAGAAAATGTCATACAAAAAACTGAACTGGAGGAAAAAAATTGTGAGCCAAGAGCTGTTCCTTTGGTTAGGAAGGAGGAGCGTTGGCCAGGGCTTATCTGAGGTGTCACCTTATCTCCAAAGCGGTGGGGGAAAAAAACAAAAGGTGGCCGATGGAGGAATCTGTGTAACTTTGGCCAGGTATTTGGATTTCATACACTGAGGCATCCAAACCTGCAAATCCTTTGGATGTCGTTTATCTCCACGTTTAATTGAAACTGCTACCATCAGCCCAGCATAAAAGACCCTGGGGGATGCCAGCCCACAAACTGAACGTGGTCCTAATCCCTCCGAACCAGCTGGCAAGGATTTACACACCGTATAATCCTTCGCGTTTACCTGGGGGTCTGTGCCAAACGAGAGGGAGGGAGAGAAAGAGAGAGAGAAAACTTCATCTCCTCCTGTTTTCCCAAAGCTTTGAACAATGCCAGCCGAAGATAAATTTAGTTTCTAATATTCCGCCACACCGCGTTATCAGATAAAGGCTTTTCGTGTCTACTGCAAACAGCAGAGGCGAGACTGCTCTTCTCCTCCCCCCCCCAACCCCATCCCTATCATGAGACTTGATAAAACAGTTGGGTCACAACCAGTGATAAGAGCTTCGGCTTCCAGCAAGTCACCTTGAAGCTGATAACGGCCCTCGCAAGGCTCCTTTGAGGATCAGTTGAGCGCTAACGAGATGGAACTAATCAACACGGGGAGGGAGGCGCCGTGGATGGACCAGCGTGGGATACGGCTGGACTGGGAGGGCTCTTCCCCCCTTAACCTTGGGGGTGGGTAAGTTGGGGGCGAAGAGCGATGCCCTGCTCTGTCCTTGGCCAACTATTTTCAAGAGGAGCCACGTGGTCCACGGCGGGGAGATCAGCCCCCGTCGCTGCGTGCATCACTGCCATTGCGTGGCAGAAACTTCTCTGACCCGACTGAAGAAGAAGGGAAGAAAAAAAACCTAATAATAATAATAAAACGCCACGTTTCAGCATTTCATCAGAGTCCAGCATATGTCTCCAAACACCAGCTCCCAAGAAAGACCTATCAAGATGACAAAGGAAACCTTCTTGGCACACTTTGTGCCCAGCTCCTCGGCTGTCCCACTGTGTGCGAGTGGAATGAAAAAATGAAAATGCATTGCCTGCCAGATAACCCCGGGGATGGTGGTTATTGTCAGAGACTGCAACGTGCCGGGGTTTCACTCTGCTTATCAGACCCAGCCAACATCACCCGTCGGGTGCCACGGTGAATCATTTCCTCCAGCCGTGCCTGTTGAGGTGAACCACCTACAGATGACTCACAGGGTCCGCTCCAAACCTGATAAACAGAAGATAGCCCCTAGAATAAAAAGGTGGTTTTTCACTATTATCAGAGATGTGAGGGCCATCTTTTCTCCTCCTCGTGAGCGCTGCCAGCCCGTGGGAGCTGGACATCCTCATTCGCATCCTCTGTCTGGGACATAGAAATTGCAAGAAGAGATACTGCTGCTAATGAGTCAGAGGCTGGATAAAATTAAAACTCTCCGGAAGTCTCCTTTGGCAAGGAACCTCATTTAAGCCACATAAAGTATAGCCAGACCCCTGGCAGCACAATGAACTTATTCAATAAAATAATTGCTTTTGGCAAAAGCGCGGTAATAACATCACTTGGGTGCAAATGTGCTTCTAGAGTCAGCTTCATAGATTACTCCCTTTCGGTCACAGGATAATCATCTGGGAGAGATCAAGATGCTCATGGCTCACAGCTCCTCCTCCCTCGGCAGCGCAGCCCACACGGCCAGCGGAGACCAAGGAATAAATGCATCAGTCTCCCGGGGGGAGGACAGCAGTCCCCGGCCTGAATTTCCCCAGAGAAGAAAATTAACTCATGGGCTAACATGAAAAAAAAAAAAAAAAAGATATAAAAGCATCTTGAAAGGAGCTGAGCATCCTGCTGAAAGTAATTCCCCCACACGCTGTACTTACAAATTCTTATTACATGCAACACAATTCCAACTCACTTTATCCCATCT
>BJBW01008793.1:22755-33714 GCA_004320125.1 Scolopax mira
AGTGCTCCAGCTGGGGCCTCCCCAGGGCAGAGCAGAGGGGGAGGAGGACCTCCCTCCACCTGCTGGCCACACTCTTCCTGCTGCCCCCCAGGAGGCCATTGGCTTTCTTGGCCACAAGGGCCCATTGCTGGCTCATGGTCATCTTGTTGTCCACCAGGACTCCCAGGTTTGTCTCCTCAGAGCTGCTCTCCAGCAGGTCAGCCCCCTGGGGGGGGTTTGCAAATACAGGCTTGAAATACTTTAAACTGCTAAACCCTTTGCACCATCCACATTGTTCAAGGAAAGTTGGTTACTGGCTGCTCAAACATCCTTGACGAACAACTATTTTGTATTGAAGCCTGAATATATTGCTATGGTTGAGTCACTTAAAATTAATAAGCTGAACTGCTCAGGAGCCAACACTTGCTGAAGTTTTACCAAAGATGGTAACGGCGCTGTATTAAATATGTTTGTAAATCAATGTTGCTGAAAGCTCTGTGGTAACCCCAGTTATTTTCCTCGCGGTCACGGCAATGAGAACTTCCCAGAGCCAACATCACAGAGAAGACACACTGACACAACAGGCAGGAGTATCACCAAGGCTTTGCTCTATGCCCTCCTTGCCATCACTATGACAGCAATCCCTCATGCTTTTATAAAATGATGGATTTTTTTCATGCTTCAAGTAACTTTCTCCACAGGGGAACTCCGCCGTATTCCCCACGTCCTGCTGACCCCAAGCTCCTTGCACCAAAGAGGCTCATTGCACCTCAGAGATGCAGAAGCATCAGCCCAGGAGCCCCGTGCAGGCAGGGGACGTGAAGATGTCCTAACTCATTGATGGGCTATGGAGAAGCCTGGTGGGGCTTGAAGGCACAGGTCTAGACTAGATGAAAACAGGTCTCTGCACACAAACTTTTGCACTTCCTACAGGCTCAAGCAGAAAATAACCAGACTTTGCACTGTAGGGCAGTGAAAATTGTTATGGAAATTGAGAGTTATGAAAAATAAAGTTAAGCCTGGAAATTATTGACCCATTCTACGTAAGCATCACATTCTCTTTCGCCACAAAACTCATCGGTAGTACCAAAATGAGCACAACATACACTAATGTGATCCTGAAGAAGCCATTTTATACTGTATCAAAGGAAATGGTGCTCATCTGTCTCACAGATTGGATGCGCACATGAAGAAAAATCATTAATCACCCGTAACAATTTAATATAAGCAAAGAAGACGGACAATGACGGTTTTAATATTTCATCTAGCAGATCCCGTAAGAAAACACTAATTATATCGAATAAGACTCTTATCTCACTCTCTAAATATTTCTTCTGCATTAACCAAAGCAGGGGGACGGGGGAGATGCCCACAGACCAAGAGGCCAAAGGCAGGGACGTGCCAAGCGCTGCGGTTAATGAGCAACATGCACCAGCAGCACGGTGGAAAAATATTGGCAGCCTTTGTCAGGCAGCGGTGAGGGGAAGATGAAGAGCCTTTTAGGAAGGGCATTAATCAGTCAGGATTGAGCACTGCATGCTGTCTTCACTGTGTTTGCAAAAGGGCTAAAGAGATATTTCCCTAGCAGGGACAAAGCGGGTGAGGAAAGGGGACACAGCACGTGGCCACCATCACAGGTGCTGGGATGCAGATACCAGCCCAGTGCTGACTTGCTACTACTCGTACAGGGGAACCGGTGGGACTGGGGTGATGGAGAGGGGGGTCTGTGCCCCACACCCATATCTGGCCACACAAATCCCTCTGTGTCCCAAACACGGGCTGCAGGGTGACTGTAGATGCTTAACTTCAGTGGCTACATTCAAGAAACATGTCTAAAAAAATTGATGTTTTTCCCAGGCCAGATGGTGGCCGTGCCACAATGATGAGGTGGCACATGGCAGGAGACTTTGTCCTTGCACCCAGACATACATGACATGGAGCCCCTCTCCTATAAGAACAGGCTGAGAGAGTTTGGGGCGGGGGTTCATCCTGGAGAAGAGAAGGCTCCAGGGAGACCTTAGAGCCCCTTCCAGTCCTGAAAGGGGCTCCAGGAGAAATGGGGAGGGATTCTAGGTCAGGAAGGGGAGCCATGGGACAAGGGAGAAGGGTTTGACACTGAGAGAGGGGAGATTGAGCTGAGATGTTGGGAAGAAGTTCTTTGGTGTGAGGGTGGTGAGAGCCTGGCCCAGGTTTCCCAGAGAAGCTGTGGCTGCCCCATCCCTGGAGGGGTTCAAGGCCAGGTTGGAGGGGGCTTGGAGCAACCTGGTCTGGTGGGAGGTGTCCCTGCCCAGGGCAGGGTGGTAGGAACACTACAACCTTTAAGATTCCCTTCCAACCCAAACCATTCTGTGATTCTATGACAACTCAGATTTTAGGAAGGATCAAGTAATGAGGTCAATCCCAAGCAGCTCTGGGTGGGTACAGACCCGCTGCTGCTCCTCTTCTCCTACCAGGCTGCAAGAGCAACTGGGGCTTTTGAAGCTCTGCTCAACCAGCAGCTTCATTCTGTCCAAACTTGGTGCACAAGTTTGAGAACATTTATCAGGAGACTCAGCTCCTCCACTGAGAAATTGCTTTCTCTGCTTGGACATTAATTTTTCCTTCACTCCCAGCAAAGGAGGAATATTTATTTATTGGTCTCCTGAGCAATTCTTACATTACATTTGCCGTTGTTCAACAGAAATAAATCTTATATTTGACTACCAGTAGCCAGAGACTACACTTGTTCTGTTACAGCAAAACATGGGAAGTTATTTACTAGAATTTGCATAAGCCTGAGTTTCCACAGCCTTGAAATCAGATGGAAAAAAACCTATTAATTGCAACTGGATGAAAACCCTGTAGCTCTGATGTGTTCTGTAACAGAGCACTATTGGGATATAAATATCTAGTATTTGCCTTCCACCGTTTTTGGGAGTGCACAACTGAGAGAGCACCTTTTCTTCAGCAATATAGATATTGAAAATCTGTTTGGCTTCCCCGCTGGCCCTTTCAAAGGTCTGTTAGGCCTCTCCTAAAATAAACAGATCCTGCGTTAAATTGGTCCTTTTGAGATCAATTGTGGGTAGGAGTTGGTACAAATCATACTCTGTCTGAAAAGCCTCTTTCACTAAAGCTGTAAACAGAAGACCTTATATTGACACTCTTCATTCAATACCTGCATGGTCTGGCTTGAGACCATACATTTTTTTTGGCATTTCTTTGACAAAGGGTCCTTTAGAGCAAGTGCTATTAATTTCCCAAACAGACCTAGCTCTCAATTGCTCCCAAAACAAAGATTCATTGGAGACTGTCAGAAGAGAAAGGATACTTGAATTAGTCATGCCCTCTTGTTTGGTGCCTCTCGCACATTTAGATCCTTCCAAGCTTTCTCCTTCCCCTCCACCTGAAGCACCAGTGAGAGCTGGACACACTCCATATCCCTGCATAACTCAGAAAATAAGCACTGGTTTGTGTGCAGGAAACAAGAGGGGAAATAGCACAACAATCCAAGAAGCAGCCTCTTACTCCAAAATGAACGATAATATATAGGCAGCTACGTAAAAATGATATAAAAAGTATTTCTGACCTCACAGCATGATATAGACTTCAGTAGAAAACATGGACCCACAGAACATTTGTACCAGAGATGCCTGTTTGTCCAACGGCTTCGTAGAATCGTTTGAGTTGGAAGGAACCTTCAAGACCATCCAGTGTCAACCTCTTGCCCTGGGCAGGGACACCTCCCACCAGACCAGGTTGCTCCAACCCACTTCCAACCTGGCCTTGAACCCCTCCAGGGATGGGGCAGCCACAGCTTCTCGGGGCAACCTGGGCCAGGCTCTCACCAACCTCACACCAAAGTTCTTCCCCACATCTCATCCCAACCTCCCCTCTTTCAGTGTCAAACCCTTCCCCCTCACCCCAATGCTCCCCTTCCTGATCAAGAGTCCTTCCCCAGCTCTCCTGTAAAGGAACTTCTCATCCAGGGTGCCACCAGCCCAGAGAAATTCTACCAAAAAAAAAACCCAGAAAAAGATAAAGCACCAGTGAAAACTTGGTTTTCCAAGCTGGGAGAAGGAAAAAGCATTCAGGTGGAGGGAGGACCACTCTGGCCTGATTTCCCCACATCTGCTGCAATTTGTGGCCATTTAAACGAGCTGTGGTGGGAACTTAATTTGCTGCCAGGGCTTTGCATGCTGGTTTTACATCTCCACTGACAGGTCCATCAGTATTAAGATTGGACCACCGGATGCCCCCGTAGCATTATTAATCTGGGGGAGCCTCTCCTGCTTCAGCCTTGCCTGGGAAAAAGGGTGAGAAGCAATGAGAGGTTCGTGGATGCCAAACCTAGTGCTGGAGCTGGTTTCTTTCCAGGCGAATCGTTTATCAGCGTGGAGAGGAGGGGAGAATGAGAGGAATGAAAAAAACCAAACCAACTCAGTCTTTGTCAAAAAATCCAACCAAAAGCATGAAAGAAAACCCACACAAACCAGCCAGAGCTGCGAAACCTGCGTCCTTTGTGCGTAAAGTGGCAGCTCTGTGACAGCACCCACCCCTGGTGGGGCATGGAGGCAGGGGAACCTTCCCAGCATCTCTTCTTCCATCAATAGCCAAGACACAGTTCACGCAGGCTTTCAGCAATATCAATTTCCAGGCTCACAACTGCCTTTGTCTTAAATGCCAAGCGGATGTTTCGCTTCTTGCGCGCCCCCAAAATTTTGCTGTTTCCCCTGGGAAACTTGGGGCAGGCTCATGCTGGGTTATGTTCCCCATAAGATACACATTGCTATTATTTTCTTCATTGCACTTTGATAGGATCATATGGGGTTAGAAGTGACCTCTGTAGATCACTTCTACAGGTACACCCAGAGCAGGTGGCACAGGAATGTGTCTGGGTGGGGTTGGAATGTCTCCAGAGAAGGAGACTCCACCACCTCTCTGGGCAGCCTCTGTCAGGGCTCTGCCACCCTCACAGGAAACAAGTACCTCCTCATGTTGAGATGGAAGTTCTTATGGTCAAGTTTGTGCTCCTTCCCTCTTGTTCTGTCCCTGGGCACCACTGAAAAAAGCCTGGTCCCACCCTCCTGACACCCACCCTTGAAGTATTTGTAAGCATTGATCAGGTCCCCCCTAAATCTTCTCTTCTCCAGGCTCAAAAGACCCAAGTCCCTCAGACTTTCTCATCAGAGTGATGCTCCAGGCCCCTCATCATCTTTGTGGCCCTTTGTTGTACCCTCTCCAGCACTTCCCTGTCCTTCTGGAACTGGGGAGCTCAGAACTGGACCCAATGCTCCAGATGGGGCCTTACCAGGGCAGAGTAGAGGGGCGGCAGGATGATCTCCCTCCATCTGCTGGTCGCGCTCTTTCTGCTGCCCCCCAGGATGCCATTGGCCTTCTTGGCCACAAGGGCCCATTGCTGGCTCATGGGCATCCTGTTGTCCACCAGGTTGTCCACCAGAGCTGTCAGCAGCTCTGAGGAAAAAGTAGTGTGATTCACATCAAAAATCTGAGGAAAAAGTGATGATTCACATCAAAAAATTACTTTATATATTAATTTAACATAGGATGAGTACTGCTCTTCATACAGTTACCATGGTCACCCGTTACTCCTCCACCCCCTTGTACCTTTTGCTTTGGGATGGTTTCAGATGAAACCAGAATTTTGGGTGCTCACTGGTATGAAGGAGATTGGCATTATCGAGGGATCGGTGCCAGCTGCAGATCTGGCCCACAAAGTTTTTATTCTCTCTGGAGCTCAGGCTGAGCTCCACTGTGCAGAAAGAGTGAAGAGGCTTTGAAGCATCCTTGTGTTACTCATCAGAGTACTTTGATGCCCTTCAGCTTGCTCACCGGGCAAGCTAATGGTCTTACTGCTAATCAAAGTGAGGACTCCTTCTTTCCTCAAACATCATAACGAGTCCTTAACAACCACTTCAGCTCCTGAAGACATCCACCCTCAGCCTGGAAACCAATTCCAGCTCTTCTTAGTGTCATTTAGCTTGAAAAAGACCCTTAAGATTGTCAAGTCCAGCCATAAACCTAGAACTGCCAAGTCCACCACTAAACCGTATCCCTCAGCACCAGATCTACAGGTCTTTGAAATGCCTTCAGGGATGGGGACTCAAACACTTCCAATGCTTAACAACTGGGCGACCTGTTTCAATGCTTGACAACTCTTTGGTGAAGAAATTTTTCCTAAAATCCATCTTAAACCTACACTACAGGCTTCCAGCTTGAAGCCAAGCACCAAAAAGCCCTACAATAAATGCCACGAGCTCCGCGTTTCCACGTGGCCATCCATTTTATTTATTTGGAGATGCTTTTGCCCTCCCAAGTTTATGAGTTTGATTCCCTTCCTTTACACAGCCATTCATCAGAAAAATTACCTGCTCTTTGACTTTGCTTCGATATTGCTGATTCATAGAATCACAGATGAGTTTGGGTTGGAAGGGACCTTAAAGATCATCCAGTTCCAACCCCCTGCCCTGGGCAGGGACACCTACCTCCAGACCAGCTTGCTCCAAGCCCCCTCCAACCTGGCCTTGAACCCCTCCAGGGATGGGGCAGCCACAGCTTCTCTGGGCAACCTGGGCCAGGCTTTCACAGAAAAGAATTTAATCTCAATCTCCCCTCTTTCAGTATAAAACCCTTCCCCCTCATCCTGCGGCTCCCCTCCTGATCAAGAGTCCCTCCCCATCTCTCCTGGAGCCCCTTTAGGGACTGGAAGGGGCTCTAAGGCCTCCCTAGAACCTTCTCTTCTCCAGGCTGAATGCCCCCAACTCTCTCAGCCTGTCCTCCCAGGAGAGATGTTCCATCCCTCTAATCATTTTCCTTCTCATTTAGTCAGAGGGATCCTTTCCCCTCTCTCCTTTGCTGCTTCTCTTCATCTTTACCCCATTCCTCGTTGCCGGTTCTTCTCCCCTCACATCCCTCAGGCACCGCTCCCTGGGAGCATTGCCTGCATGTTTTCCATGACGAATCTTAACTTTCTTTGGGCAGATTGAATTTGTCCCATGATCCATTTTCCAGACAGCAGAGATGCAAAACCTTTCCTTGGATTGAAAGGGGTGAGGGCTCAATGGAACACACACAAAGGCAAGAATAAGGAAGCACATCAAGTATCCAACCCACTGGGAGCTTTAGCAGCAGGACCCAAGATGCAGAGCCTGTATTACCTTTCATTTTTCATTTCCTACAAGCCCGTATTTACTCACTAAGAGCTTCCCTTTATCCCAACTCCGTGGGGCTCTGATTATTTCTTGCTGGGAAGAAACACGAGCGGCGCTCAGGTCCTACGCGTGGAGGTGTAGAAGCTGGAGAGGACGCGATTTTTCTTAATCATCAGCCCTACATCCCAAAAGTTTTGTCAAGATTGGGGCTGGAAATCGCTGGGTGGGAATCGATCAACTGCAAAGGGAAACGAGGAACTATTTTAAGATGTATTTTTTTTTCAAGGAACGAAACCACGTCAAGTACGGATCTGAAAAGTGTCACTTGGGAGAGCAGTCAAACCACATCAGGATGTGACGGAGTGACAGGAACAAAATCGGGTAATTTTAGATTCATGTAGCAGATCGATGAGAATAAGGAGACCTGGTTTTCAGCCAGAGGTGATTTGTGTGCAGAAAAAGAAAAGGGTGATAACAGAAAAATTAGAGAGGTATGAAAGGAAGGCTGTCATGTAAATTCCCACTCAAAAGCTACCCTTCTGGGGAAAAAAAAAATCATTTCCTCTCCTCATGCAGCCTGCTGATGTCAGCCCAAGGCAGTTTAACAGAGCTGTAGAGGTAATAAGGTGCAGACCTTGGCCTGTTCAATGCTTTTATATAGTATTTCCACGGGCTATTTTCCATGAAAACTAATCATTTAATAGGTGTACAAATCTCTTTTATGAAGTAACTTCGCATCCTCCCAATACCAGTCAGGCTTGACCATTTTTGGCGACTCATTCAAAGTTAAATTGTGCACAGACTTACTGGTAGTTGGTTATCATTAAAGGATTAATTAACCCTTCTCATTTTGCTGTTTTCAGGTTGCTTTTCATACACGTTTGATTCTGGATAATATTCTGAAAAACACCTGGATTGCCGTTAGGAAAACTCAGCCTCTTGTGCAGGCAGAGGTGGTGGGGATGGATGGAGGAGACAGAGATTTGGGAATTACAGAGTTGTTCAAAGGACGTTTCCCAACGTGCCCACACACGATGCTGCCCATAACCCTGTGCCTGTCTGAAGGCAGATGTCACTGCCCTAATTTTTCTGACATACCATCGTGGAGATGTCAAGGGTGCTACGTCCCAAGATACTTTCATCTCTTTGGTCCATTCAATCAAATATATATCTTCATACATATAACTGATCCTCAAAAAATCTGCCCCAAAAGATGCAGCCCCCAAGGGGATGAATCCTTGCAGCATAACACCTTCTAGCACAACTTCACAGCTCACCTGTGGGTGCAAATCTCCACCTGCACCTTGACATAGCCAAGGTAAAAATCCATTTTCCTGCTGTGCCCTTGGCAAAAGACCAGCGACTGTCCCCACAGACCTGCATCGTAAATCTTGTGGGCTTAATTGATTCGATTTTGTGGGCTGGCAAACTTTTCAATGTTGGGTCAGAATGTGCGCTGGGCCAGTATATAAACTCAATAAAAAGATGATTCAGGGTTCTCTAATTCCTAAATGGCTCGCTAGGGAAAAGTCACAAGGTACTTTCAAAGTAATATTCTGAACAGCACCTGGCAAGCAGGCCTGCAGTCTCCAAAGGTAAAAAAAATTTACTGCTGCAGGAACAGTGCTATTACTTATCAAAAATTACGCTAAATATTTTGTTTTCCACCAATAATATTGTGCCACACACCTCACAAGTCCTTGTAACCACACTGCAGCGATGGTGGGAGTAGACGGTACCTTAGTTTTAATGTTGCCAGATGTTAAACAGGAGGAAAGATCAACAGGAGTAAAGATCAAAAATGATTTGGCATCTCAGAAGAGTTTCTGCTCCCTCCAGCTGGATTTCACAGAATCACAGAGTGGTTTGGGTTGGAAGGGACCTTTAAAGGTCCTTTAGTCCTGCCATAAGCAGGGACATCTTCAACTAGGTCAGGTTGCTCAAAGCCCCATCCAACCTGACCTGGAATGTCTCCAGGAATGGGGCATCTACCACCTCTCTGGGCAACCTGGGCCAGGGTCTCACCACCCTCACAGCAAAGAAGTTCTTCTTGAAGCCTTATCTAAATCTCTCCTCTTTCAGTTTAAAATTGTTACCTCTTGTGCCTGCTAAAATGTCCATTCCCAAATCTCATATTTGATGATCCCCAAAGCAAAACATTACTTCCAGCTGTTACAGCTGTGCTGTGAGGGTAGGGCAAGCTCCTGGATTTTCAGGTACTTGAATTAAAAGTAACCAAAATGCAGAGCAAGCCACCAAGAGCACCTGTATTATCTCAAATTGATTTATCCAATTAACAACCTGGAGAAACACGTTACAGTTTCCTTCCTATTTGTTTCCAGGCCATTAAAAGCCAAAATTCAGCCGGAAAAAGAATTGCACCAAGGTCACCCCGGACAGAAGTTCTCCCTGCAAACATCAAGTGTTTTCCTACTTAGTTTAGAGCAGAGGAAACAGATGTTAGGATGGTTAATCTCTCCTGTAAGATTCATTTGAATTACTAGATGACCCAATGCCACAACAGCTAATTACCTCACAGTCTTCAGTATATCCATCTTCATATACTTGTGAGGTAGGAAAGAGTGATTATCTCCATCTTACTGACGAGAAAATGAGGTGCTAGGACATGGAGTGAGTTGCCTGAGGTCACACAGGAGAAATGTGAAGAAATCTAGACCTGAAATTCAAATTTTTTGGGGTGTCAGTCTGCTCTGCCACCTCAGCCATCCTTCCCTGGCCCTCACCTTGATATCAGGGGATGGAGAAATGGGAAGATGCTCCTAAATTACAAGCATGTGAGTAGGTCAGACTGAAATGTAGGCATCTGTAGGGGTTTTTTTTCCCCCTCAAATTAAATAAAGGGTTTGGTGCCACCCTAGAAGGCAATTGGCTTTGGTTGCTCCATGGAGACGTCACTTTCTCACTTGTTTTTGCTCGAGGGTGTTAGTCCCCATCACAGATAAAATCCTCTGGCTGGAACTGTAAATTCATGCTTCACAAATGCAGGAAAAATAGAGCAACAGCCACACGTTGTTAAAGGTTTAGCTACTTATCCCAACGTTGTTACTTTAAGTAGAGAGAGAGGAAGGGGGGGAAGGATATGGGGAGGGAGCTGGGTAAATGAATGAACATAAATATTCTAAATGAAAATGTTCATGTTTTACATGAGAAACCAAGAAGCAATGGATATGAAATCCAAGCATAGATGGTCAGATAGAGCCCTCCAGGCTCGTGGTGGCCATCACCTTTTCTCTCTGCCTCAGGGAGGGTTTGTCATTCTTCCTACAGCTCCTCACAGCTCCATCGCCAGATAACATGGTGGTCTTCACTTCCTACAGGTCTACTAGTAAGAGGATGATCCATACGGGTAAGGGCATCCCCAGTGAGCACTCAGTTACTGTAAAGGACCTACTTAGTAAAGGACCAGATCCTGCAAAAATTTTAGCTGTTTTTTTTTTTAACCTTGGAGACAAAAATGGGATTTAAATCCAGCAGATCAAGGGAGGTCATCCTCCCCCTCTACTGTGCCCTGGGGAGGCCCCAGCTGGAGCACTGGGTCCAGTTCTGGGCTCCCCAGTTAAAGAAGGGCAGGGATCTGCTGGAGAGGGGACAGCAGAGGGCTACAAAGATGATGAGGGGCCTGGAGCATCTCTCTGCTGAGGAGAGGTTGAGGGACTTGGGTCTTTTGAGTCTGGAGAAGAGAAGGCTGAAGGGGGATCTGATCAACACCTATAAATACTTCAAGGGTGGGTGTCAGGAGGATGGAGCCAGGCTTTTTTCAGGGATGCCCAAGGACAGGACAAGAGGAAATGGGCACAAACTTGACCAT
>BJBW01008795.1:0-25018 GCA_004320125.1 Scolopax mira
CTTCCATGAAGCCAGACCCTGGGACAAGGTGTCGGGAGAGCGTGAGCAGGGCAGGAGCTGCCACAGTGCCCGGGAGCCCAGGGGCCGCCTGCTGCTCCCACCCTGGTCCCTCTGGCCCCTGCACCCCCTTCCCGTGTGACACCAAGTGACTTCTCCACATCCGCAGGGGCAGAAGCCCCTGTCTCCAGGAAGAGGCAGGAGCCTGTTGTTCTCCATCACTGCCCCATGCTGCCGTGGCAGGCGTCGTGCCTTCCCCAGCTCTCTGTCCATCAGCAGTTCCCCTACATCAACTCTATCCAAATCGCTGGTCAAATGACTCCCTGCACACAAATCCCCATGGATGGCCAGTATTCCCGGTGTGGAAATCAGCAATTCTCTCACCCCTCGCTTTCCTGGGAAGCTGTCGTGCCCGGACCACAGGGATGTGGTGCAGGACATCATGTTCAACAGCAAAAATTAAGAAAGACACAAACAAGGATTTTCATAAGTGTAATTAAAATGATAACTAGATTTTATCAAACAAATATAACAATTAGATTGTGATCATTTCCCTAAGTGAACCACATTGCATTATGAAGCAATTAAAAGACAATAAATTGTGCTATTAAACCCAGACAGGTAACATTCTTTTGCAGAGTGGGTTTTTTCCCCCTTTTTTTTTTTTTTGCAATCATCTCCACTAACACTTTTCATTAAATAACATCCATATGGCTAGAACAACTGGAAAAACCACATCTTGCCTGGGCAAAATGTGACAGAGAGCACTGAGGGATGACCCTTTGCAGCTCCTCAGTGCAGAGCCCTGTTCAAGCACGAGGTCCCTCCACAGGCCACCCCGCTCAGCCCCTTGGTGACAGCCCCCAGTCGGGTCCTGACCACCCTGTGCAGCCTCCCCCTGCAGCTCCAGAAGAGGTGCTGCAGTGACCAGCTCGTGATGTGCTTTGGCCAGGTGCATCATTAACTGCCAGCCTGAAAAATTCCTCATCCGTATTTCATGTCCTTTAAAATTACATGTTTTGATAAACTAGAGCCACTGAATCAATGCTTGGGTGCTATTTCCCTTCAGCAAACAGAGTAATAAAGTTCTGACAATCTTAACCCTCATGTGAGAAACTTAAGTACTTTGACAAAGTAACTGTGACCCCATGATACAGATGTTTTCAAGGTCAGGTTTCATTTTGGGGAAGCAACAAACACTTTATTCTTCAATATCAAGTGTATTCCTAGAAAATCTGAGGCAGGTGTGTGCTCCAGGGAAGAAGGTGGCTTTGTCCCACTTTGGGGGGTCTGCCGTGTGTGGGGGGTGTCTGTTCAAGTATGAGGAGTTCTCAGCAGAAAGCTCAAAAGTGACATGAGTATCTTGTGATTGACAAATGAAGGTGAGCTCAGTGCCCTCTAGAAACAGAGCTGATGTTTTTGTTGTAAATGAAATGCCTGGCACAGGGAATGCAGGGTCTCCCATGGCAAAGGAGAGTAACTTCTGTTCAGTCTGGCAGAGAAGGGGGAAAGAGACGCTGAGGGGACTCTGCAGGCGGGTTGGACAAAAAGCACAATAACTGCAACAAGAAATGGGAGAGGGATGACCACCCGGAGCCCTGCACAGCGTTTTCCCTCACCAATTCCACGGCGCAGCCTGCGGTGGAGCCAGGTACAGACACACTGGGGCAAAATAACATCGAGCATCCATTTGTGCAGATGCTTGACCCATGGCAGTGAACCTAGAAGGTTTCAGTGGATGCCCTCTGCTGAACCACCCTGCCCTTCTGTCTCAGGTGTTCCCCACATGAGAGAGCATGAATCATAGAATCATAGAATCGTCTAGGTTGGAAAGGGCCTTAAAGATCACCTAGTCCAACTATCAACCTAACTCTGACATAGAAATAAATAATAAAGAATAAAAATCACTAAACCATATTCCTGAGGACCATGTCAACCCGTATTTTGAACACCTCCAGGGATGGTGCCTCAACCACTTCCCTGGCAGCCTATTCCAATGTTTGATAACCCTTTCAATGAATGAATGTTTCTTAATATCCAATATAAACCTCCCCTGGTGCAACTTAAGGCCATTTCCTCTTGTCCTATCTCCTGTGACTTGGGAGAAGATACCAACCCCCACCTCTCTACAACCCCCCTTCAGATAGTTATAAAGCATGAGAAGGTCTCCCCTCAGCCTCCTTTTGTCCAGACTGAACACCCCCAGCTCCCTCAGCCTCTCCTCACAAGACTTGTGCTCCAGACCCCTCACCAGCTTCATTGCCCTTCTCTGGACCCGCTCCAGCACCTCAATGTCTTTTTTGTGGTAGGGGGCCCAAAACTGGACACAGTACTCAAGGTGGGGTCTCACCAGTGCCGAGTACAGGGGGAGAGTACATGAAGAGTTTTCTTTGTATACAATCCATAGGCAATGTGGGAATGATTGTGCCTGTGAGTAACTGGAAAATGAGGCTATTCTTCCTGAACCCAACAATGGTTTGATATATTTTAAGCCCTCAAAAATCCCTTTAAAACACCACTGATCTAAACAAGACCATTCTTCAGGGCACATCAGGTGAGTGGCCTGAGCAGCCCTCAGTAAGGACTTTCTCAGCAGTTTTGCCAGGATTGTGATTTAGCTCAGCTTTGACATAAGGTAGCATAAGCAAAAGTGCTTTTCTGAATAGCTGTAGGCAAAACACTTCAGAGTGAATCAGGGACAATATTTCAATAGGACCCAAATCTACAGAAGCATCCTCCCTCCCACGTATCTGGTTTGATTTAGTTCTTTCCACAGGTGCAGCAAAAATCATACCAAGGACTACTCTTCACCTACAGGATCCTCCAAAGCGGCTTAATTTTCTCAAAATCTGTTTTTCTTTGTATTCCTTATAATATATCCTTTATAAGTTACAATTTCCTTTTATGCTATCATGTGCCCATGTCCTGGACTGGATCCTTAGGTCAGGGTACCTGACCAACCCCCAAACACAAGAGGTTTATTCCTGCAGTTTGTTAACAAGAAAAGACCAGGGCCCACGTTGCCTAAACGAGAACAGACTCCAAAATGTTAAGTGAGTAATTGCAGCCCACCCAGGACCTACTTCTTTTCCATCCCACATTTTACAGCTAGACCATCTTGACGTGCTTACAAAACTCATCATCTCCGGTTCTACAGAACAGGGAAGACAAGCAGCTTTTCTCAGTGCCAGACCACATCTCTGCACGTTTTAGCAGCGTTCCTGGATGTCATGTGCCCCCATCACACGGGCACAAGTGTCTGATTGCATTAAGGTGCACGCTGCCTGACACGGCTCCCGATGGCACTTACAAGCAAGGACTGTTAGTTCCTTTCCTCTGGAAATAACCTACTCGGTACCATCTCCTCCATTATATAATCCAGAAGGGCTGATAATTTTAGACACAGAAAGCGAGACAAGACTCACTCCGTATCTGCTGCTCAGCTTCAGCAAGCTGTGCCTGATGCTGAGGTGTCCACGGGGCATCTCTGCCCCCAGAGCTCACACCCCAGGCTCTGGGTGAAGCCCAGCAGAGATGGCATTTGGAAGGACACCTCCTGGGGAGTAGCAGAGGTGGCCGTTATATATCTTAAGAGAAGCGTAACTTAGTACATGCCAAACAGGTCTCAGAGTACTTGTACAGCATACCAGGATGAACAACGTCCATCCATCCTGGGTGTCCACACCATCTTCTTGTTGACTCTGAGCCATAGGCATAAAATGCAGAAAAGCCTGAATACCTACTTCTGGAATTGATGTCCCTCATAAGGTCTTATTTTCTGGGGATATATGTAATCTACGTGTGGCAGATCCTTCAGAAGACTTTTGGAACATAAAAACCCCAAATGATGCAGGTAAATGTTCTTTGTAAAGGTTAAGGATGTGAGGAATGATAGGTGGAAAAGGGAAAAGTCAGGACTGACAGCAGAATTATCAATAAAACAATTCAAGGAGATGAGCAGTTGCAAGTGGGAAACACTGGTAGTGGAGGAGCTGCAACCAGAAGCAGTGGCTGAGGAGATGGGAGTGGGAAGGAAGAAGAAAGCTGATGGAGTGTGTGTCAGGTCTTAGAATCCTCAGGTTATGTCTAAGCCCTTTCTCTCCTCTTTTGTGGGCACTGGGATCTCCAGGGAGAGCAACACACTTGTCTAAGTTTAGGGTCAATGAAGCTATTTGACAGTTAAGCGCCCACAGATGGGGATGTACCGTGGTCCCCATCCCTGCAGATGGGGATGTACCATGGTCTCACTGCTGCTGCCTGGCCTTTAGTGCCTTTGAGGGTTCCTAGGGACCCATAACATGGTCTCTCAATGGTGCTGCCTCCTGTCCCAGATCTGCAACTTCCACCTGGCAAAGAGGTGCCTGTGCAGAAGCTGTGGCTGAGATAAGGCAGATGGGATCTGCCACTGGCTCCTTGGGTCAGTCACAACATGAGCGAGGGGAGGTGTCTCATGGTGCCAGGGCTGTTCCACTCTCCTCATCCCTAAAGCACCATTCCTCCCAGGTAACTCTGTCCCTTCGCACCAGCCACAGCCCATGTGGTAAGACCTCAACGTGGACACCAGACATAAAGCTGAAGATGCTCTGAAATACTGTCTGCCTCATCAACCTCAGCCTGATCACCACTCTTTTTCCCAGCGCACTTGACCCCAGTTTTGGCTCCTCTCACAGAAGCTTCCAGCACCACCTCACTCATCCTCTGGTGTGTGCGGACTGCGCTGCAGGCAGTGGAAGGCTATTTGCATATTTATGGCAGGTAAATGAGGACACCTTGGACTTTTCTTGACCTGAAGAGGGAGCACCCATCATTTTCCAGGTGAAGTTTTGTTGGGTTTTTTTCAATGTTTCTCTCTAATGTTCCATCTTTCTTAGGTTATGGAGAAACGAATTGCACATCAGGTGTGGGTTACTGCCCGGATTAAAAATTAATTCCCTTTTCGTCTTATTTTTAGCTACTCAAAAGATTCCCGTGTTTCAACTGCACAGGCACGACTCAAAGAGTGCATCGCCTGCTCTACTTCAGGCACTGCAGCCTGTTACACAGTTACTTAATTTTGCAGTGAATTCATTAAAGACAGCGGAGTAAGGCATGTGTTAGTGAAAGAAGGAGACCTTCTTATTCTTAATTTATGCACATCATGTATCTCATAGGAAAACAACAATACTGTGACAACAAATTTTGGAGGCATGTTTATGACAGCAACATAAATAAGGGACTGCCAGTGCCATTTACCTGCTCCCAGATAATCCATGCATTACAATGCCTGCCTCCTTGCTGCTATTCAAATGCAAAAGACGGCATTTGTAACCCGATCATTATTTTTAATTTCCCTGGCAGACAGCAGTTACAGAGCCCCTGTTCAGTTACATTTTGACATCACAGTAATAGTATTGTTTTAGCATCCCTGGCCTGCTCTCCCAAAGCAGCACAGTTTAAGTGTGAGGTGGTAGATATTTATTAAGTTTGAGATAGTATCTAGGGGCCCAGCGCAAATACAATTTACACTTTTATGTGGAACCAGTTGGAAAAAAGACAAAAAAACCCACTAGTATTAATATTTCTGTCATTCACTGGAAGCAGCATTTTGATCTGAATGTCATGGTTAGCTCTGCTGTCATACAGAAATGGGCTCGAACCCAGACTCTCCATATTTAGTATCTCAGTAGGTTATGTATTTGATTTTTATTTCTGTCCATGGAGAGGGACAATAACCTGCAGGAAGCAGACTTCCGCATGAATTCCTCAGAAAATTTTTTGCAATGTTTGGGTGAGAGAACTGGGCTTTGTAGAGTCTCCCTGGCTGTGTTCCCTCTCCTCTAAAAGTCTGACGTGTAAAATGTGACAAGCCTGTCCTTGTCACCAAGAAGAGACAAAGCAGGGTCAGCGCAGGGAGTCTGGAACCACCTAAGAAGCCCTTCAGAGCAGACCATGACACCTCAGGACCCTTCTGGCCAGCAGGAGCATGTGCTGAGGAGCTCTCCTGAATCAGAGCCTTGGTGTCCGAGGTCACCATCATCTCAGGACCAGTCTTCTTGCCAGATGCCTTTCAGTCCATGTGCCCAGCGCTTTCACTGCCTTTGCCCACCTGCAGAATGAACCTCGGTCCTACAAAGCCGCCCACGCTGCCACCAGCTTCTCCTCCAGCACCACTGCCGGGGAGCACAGCCCAGCCCTGTACCTCACACAGTGCTCATAAATCTCTGTTAAGCAAACAAAACAATAAGAAAAGCAGTATTTCTGGTATTTTGCGTGGTCGCTTGGATCTTATGTTGCTTTAGTGGACACAGACCTGCTCAGAAGAAAAGCCCGAGCAGTGCCTGTAGACTCCTGTGTGCCCCTGGTCGCCTGTCGAGGGGAACGGAGCTGCTGTGACATCCCGGACGGACGGTCTTGCTCCATAATCCATTCAACTCCACCGTGACTTCTCCTGAACTGCTGCCTAATTATTACAAGTGTATCCAGATAGAGACTGTAAAATGGAACATCTCCAGCAAAGATGTTATACTTGTAATTTAGTCTCACATTAACGCTTGCTCCTTTTTTATTTTCAATCTTGGTGGTTTTATTTCTAGCTTTAATGGAGCTGTTTTCCAGCTGCTGGCTCTGGTACCTGCTGTGCTGGTGGCTGCAGGCAACTGCCCTGCAGGAGCTGTAGGTGAAGTCTCATCCCCTGAACCACACACATGTTCAGTTGGTCAGTCGATAAATCATTAGCATTAGCTCTTTGCTGCCCCTCAACTGAGAAAGACCTTGGGAATTGCCTGGGGGAGGAAACTGTCTATGACATGTCCCAGGCTTTCCATGTCCCATCACCTCCAGCACGGTGTTCCCACCACAGCGGAGGTCACAGCCAGCTTTGCCATGGGTCAGATGATGCCACAGTGTCTGCACCCTCCATGGGGACCCACTACTGCCATGGGGGTCACCAATGGCTGTGAAACATGTGGCACAGGCCCCACGGTATGTGGTGATACACGGTGTGCAGCAGAAAGGGTTGTCTCTGCCCGTGAAGTGTCCACATGCAGATGGAGACATTATTTCCAAAGCTATCTTCCTTGTTTTTCCTAACATCTCTTCACAGGTGAGGCCAATTAATTTTTTAGTATATTTGATGTGGAAAACGCTCTGTAAATATGCCTCGAGTATCTGCAGAATGAATAAGCAGCAATTTTTGGCTCTGCTTTGGGGAGCTGTGGTAATGCATTTTTAATTGATGGCTCTTTTGGCAAGGCAGAGGCAGTGATTTGCCAGGGTGGGAGGCACAGCTTTGAAAAGGTCAGCAGTTACCAGATGTTGTCCTCAGCAGCAGCTCAAGCTTGCGTGCACAGCTGGGGCCGTGTTTTGCATCTTTTCTTCCACTTTCCCTCCTCACAGCACACACGATGTGTTTCAGAGTCTGGCAGCTGAGCTGGGGGTCTCTGGTTAAAGCTCAGGAGGTGGCCCTGTGCCTCCCGAGCTGCAGGCACTGACGCTGTTTCCCACAGCTCTGTCCCCCCCCAGCAGTGGACTGGTGAGGGGATTAATAAGACCCTGGCTTAGAAAAGCTTAAATTGTACAGAAAGCTGAATCAGGAGCAAGAGGGTCTGAAACTCAGGAGCAGAGAGTAAATCTTATACATTTCTTATTTACAGGCACTTCTGTCACATCTTTGGTCTTTGGGGGTTGGGCTTTTTTTTATATTTTATTTTTGTGATGAGCTCTGCTGGGGAGAAAAGTAGCAAAATACAGCAGGGTTTCGGCTGGTACAATGCTGTTATTCCTGCCCCAGAGAGTGATGAACCCCAGCAGAGTGCCCCTGTCTGATGGGCAATGCCTAGCCCAGCCAGGGAGCAGAAACCATGGAGGGGCAGAGCTGGGCCGACACTGTTGTCCTCGCAGCGGCTCTTCAGGTCTTTCTCCTGGGTAAGCTCTCACCTGGCCACATGGGCTGAAAGCCACCTGTGGCTGCAAGACCATGGGGTCAGCCCTGGGGCTCTCAGTCCCAGTTTACCTCCATGACGGTACCTCTGAGCAAGTCCCCTGGGGAGGAGGATGCTCAGATCTGTCAAGACCTGTAGCAGAAACAAGACTCAAAAAGCCCCTCAGGGCAGCAGGGGACAGTGCTTGTGTCACAGGAGATGCCTGGTGCTCCATGTACAGAACCAGAGGTGCAGGAAATCCCGAGGAGAACATGTTTGCTAACCTGCTTAGGAATGCATGTCTGACAGAGAACTCATTAGGAAACAAAGCTGCTGCCTGTTTGTCCTGTATCAGGAATGTTATGCTTCCTACAATGATATTTCAGCTTGGTCGATTGTACGCGGGCAACCAAGGAGGATGCCTGGGCCAAAGCTCAACACGCTGCTGAGCTCCATTTTTTTCACAGATTAAGACACTAGACTATTTCTAAAGATGAGAAAAAGGATTCATGAGAAGTGAGAGGAAAAAGAATGGCAATGTGCTGCTTTATTACTGCCAGACATCCCCAACTGAAGGTTATTCCTCAGCTCACACTGCAGGAATAGCAATGAGGGTGGTGGGGAAGGTCCCCGTGGTGCCCGGGGCAGTGGATGGCATGGGGGCTGCCCAGTTGCTGGCCAGGGTACAACCTGCTGGCCCAATTCCCATCACCTGTGTTTCCCACACCGGTGCCAAAGCTCCCGCAGGCTGAGCGGGGCTGATATTTTGAGATAAAGTCCCTGGATGTGCCTGCCGGGCAAGAGCTGGTTTGGTGGCTTTGCTGCAGAGCTGCCCTGGAGATACGGCGGAAGCACAAGCCTCTTTCGTGACCAGAAAACATTCTGTATGGATATTCGCAATAAATTTATAAGGGAAGTTGAGGACTCATTTGCCGTTATCTCAGCAGCTCCCGGCTGTCCTGCCCGGGTCTGCCCATGCCTTTGTGCCCCTCTATTCTTTCGTACCTCCAGGATGCAAAGATGTGAAGACGGGGACAGTCACATCTTCTCTACTGCTTCCCTCCTTGCCTGCAGCTGAGACTACAACTGACAGCACCAACTCCTACGTTTCTAGATGGCAAACAAAGCTCCTTCCCTCCTGTGTGGTCTATGCACCCCCCTCCACAGTGCGCAGTGTGCCCAGCCTCAGCAGGAGGGGACACTGGAGCTTGGCCACCCCACACCAGGGCTGAGAGAGATGCTCACCAGCCCCGACAGGGCCCAGGGCTGCACTGGTTGGATGCTGGCACGCGTGCAGAAATCTGCTGCAGGACCATGAGCAAGGAGGTAGTAACCTCAGTAAGGGGATGCTTAACCTCCAGAAACTCCCTCAGTGAGCAGGCAGCTTCATGCAAACAGTTTCAGAAGGGCTGGATCTCTTGGACAGGTTCTCCATGCATTTCCCCAGCTGTCTGCACCTTCTCTGGGATGGAAGGTGGTGGCAAAAGGCATTGAGTGGCCAGCCAGGAGTAGATGTGCCCAGCAGTGGCATGGCACAGCCCTGGTGGGACGGGGCAGAGTGACACACAGTATCGGGGTCAGAGACGGGTACTTCTTTGGAAATGTGTCAGCATCCTCAGCTGGTGTCCTGCCCGTGGCTGTGCCAGAGCATCGCAGTGGGCACCACATGACCTCCAGCCACAATTGCCCACAGGAGCAGCCCCCCTGTGCCTGTTCTGTTGACTCCTGACTCTCTGTAACGGCAGATCACAGGCACAGAGCACGCTTCAGGGCTTCGTGGAAATAGGTGCATAAGCGTTTTCTGCCCTTTGAACACCCCACAACTGAAGTGAGATGGGAAATCAATTGCAAGTGATGCCTGTGCCTGGGTTAAAGCAGGCACCAGCAGCTGGAGAGGAGCAGGGGAGGACGGGATCCTAGTAAATGGAAAGGAGGAACCTGATGTGCTCTCCCTCCCCTGCAAGTACAGAGAAGAAAAGGGAACATGCTCATCTGCTGCTTTTAAGATGCTGTGGTCAAAGCGGATGACTTTGTTCCCACAGTGAGTTTCCAGCCTCTGGCTGAGGGGAACATAACTCCTGTCTGCATGTTCTGCTGCTGGGAGAGCCTGAGCATGGGCACCAAAGCACCACCTTCAATCAGAAATAGCTGCCTGGAGATGAAGTTGTCGGCTGTGAACGTGTGATACCAGCAGCTCCTCTGCTCTGTGCTTAGGGTTGTGGAGAGGAAAACTCCTTCTGTTGAGGCAGAGGTTTATCTTCAGCAAAAGTGCAGCCAGAAAAAGGAGCATTTTCTTTAAAAGGGTTCCCATGCGTTTTGCTTTTCCATCAGATATTGCTGGCCCTGCTTTTAGATCTGAAATGAGGCAGCCTAATTGGTCATTTATCCCCTTAGCTTTTCATTTTTCTTCTGAGAGGGCTACATAAACTGTTTGCTGCTCTACAAGAAGTGACTGAAGTGGATGACAATGGCTCTGACTGACTGCTCTGCAAGCAGTTCTTGCAGCTCAGTTGCCTGTTGCTCAGTGCTCACTCTGGCGCTGCTGAGATGAGGCCAGGAGAGAGGAGGTGGGTGCTGTCAGTGCTCTTTTCACTTGTGATTCCCTGTGTCTCTGCACAGCTGGTGGATCCCTGAGGCAGGGCACAGGCTAGGGTGGTGGACCAGCACCGTGCCACCACGCTCTCCCGTTGTCCTGCCATGTCCTGGTGACCTCCTCTGGCTCCCAGACTGTGCTTTGTGATTGCTTACCTACACACCACCAATAAATTCCTCATGTCCAAACACAAATAAAAAAACAATAACAGCAATGCCAACCAGAAGATCAAAGAGAGCACACATGCAGAGATCTGTTTGGGACAATCATGTCCTTATTTTTTAGTGCCAACTTTAACATCAACATGAAAACAGGTTTTAGATGGTGTGAGGTACAGCGTGGCTTATCTGAGCTCAAGTTATACAATCTTTCAGGCTAGAGAACCATGGGTTTAGTAACTTGTTCCAAACTTTTTCTGTTCACAAGGAAGCAGCATGATCCACAGTCGGGATTAAACACTCTATTTACTTTAACGACTGAGCTTTACAATCCCACCGACAAGTTTTACCAACTGATTTTGCTCCAACACAGGCATTTTCTTCTGCAGAAGAGACAGCAAGTTGTTCAATGTGAAAATTCAAGGCTCCCCCAATCTGCAATTCTCCTTGTACCTTCAGCAAAGAATGAAGAGAAATCCAATGAAAAATATTTGAATATTCACATTTAAAAAAAAAAGGGGGGGGTCGTGAGCATTCTTGCAGGAAAAATCCCATAATGTAACCCTTAACTGGAGCCACTGGGAGCTAAACCCAGTTGCTTAGGTCACCCCGCTCAGTCCCTCCAGCAGCCCCTCATGGCAGCGAGCAGACCTGGAAATCTGCTCCTGTAAATGTCAAACTGGTAGTAATACACCCAAGAAACTCTATATAATTCCTTCAAAACCATGTTTATTTGTAGAGTTAGCATATTATTATTCAGTGAAAGGCTATCTAAGAAAATCTTTCATATATGTAATTAATTGAAGATTTTTCCCCAGGCTTTCTGGAGGCTATACCATTCCTCTATTCATGGGAAAGTTTCTGATGCAATTTGTTTCTTAAGATGTTTACCACTGGAATGAATGAATTTTTTATACTGATATTTTTATCCTTCATTGAGGACAAGCTCTCTAGGAAATCCTGGCACATTACTGGTTCAGGATCATGATTTTTTATCCTTTACCTGGAACAAAACCAGCAGATGTCATATTGGGGGGCAAACAAATTTGGTACAGTCTTTTTTTTTTTCTTCTCCTGATCAAAATTGATGTAGTAAAAATCTATATTGTATGTTTTTCAGCCATGGGGACATCCTCAAGGCCGTGGAAGGACAGGAGGCAGATGTGGGAGCAGAGGGTGGAGCTGCCCTTGACCTTTAGCCCTTTCTCTGAGGAGGAGAAAAGGCTCCCGGGTGGAAGAAGGGCTCAGGCCCCTGTTCTGCTCCACTGGACAAGGAGAAAAGCAGCATGTGCCATCGCTCCAGCACCAGTTAGTTCTTCAGATGTCACTGACTCCACTGTAACCCTGAAAAACAGCAGCCCAAAGCTTCTGTCCTTCTGCTGCAGAAAAGTCACCTCATTTCCCAGGAGGACAATGTCTTCTGTGAGTAACAAATTTGTCTTCTTAATAACTAGAGATGTTTTTCCTTATTGCAGCATTTTTCATTATTGCTGAGGTTTTAGCTAGAGGAAAAGGTCATTTTTTTGGTGAGATAGATACAATTGTTAATATAGAAAAGCAAAACTAAAAAAAAAACCAAGCCAAGCTACAGACTCATTCCATGTCAATACAGTACCATAAATTCACTGGAAGAGGCATGAAGAAGATTCAGTGTTACTCTGAAAAAATAAAAAAACCACAGGATGATATTTGCTATATTTGGATGTAAACAGCTGTAAGCAGATCATTAAAAATTTTGGGGGAATATGTTTTTTCTTAGTTAAGACAGAAGAATCCCGATACATGTGATTACTCCAAAAAGACCTACATTTCGAACTAGGTGAGATGAGGAGTTAGAATAAAATGTGCAATTAGAAAGTTTCAGAACTCGACTCCCTTAGTGCCCAGGGAGGGGGTTGAGGCACCAGCCCTGGAGGTGTTCAAGAGAGGAGTTGACGTGGTGCTGGGGGATATGGATTAGTGTTGGGTTGGTGTTGGTTTGGATGTGCTGTGGGGTTTGTGGGGGGGGGGTTGTTTGGGTTTTGATTTTTTTTTTTCATTGGTTGGACTAGATGATCTTAGAAGGTCCCTTCCAACCTAGGTGATTCTGTGTTTATTCCCTGAGAAATTTATGTTATTTCAAAATATTTTTTGGTTTGAATCAGAAATAAATAGTTGCAAACATTAATTCATTTTGGCTAAGACTAGAAGATTAGTTTTCTTGATGATTCTTGGTAAACTCCGCGTTTTTATACAGAGCAGCTTATGCAGGAACATAAACTTTTCTAATGAAAATTCATTTTTTCAGGAAAAATTGTTAGAATTAAATAGCTGACAAAAATTAGGCCATCACGGCACAGCTCTGCCTGTGCCTGCACCCTGCGGTTAATTACCGCTGGCTGCTCATTGCCTTGTAATTATACAATGGACTGTAAGAAAAGGAGGTTGGGAATGTTGTGTGTTCAGGGAAACAGCTGAGGAGAAGCCTTTTTAGTGGGATCTGTACCCACATCAGCACTCCGAGAGGCTGGTTCCAGGAGAGAATCCAGAGAGATTGGCACTGGGGCAGCTGGAAACCAGAGCTCCGCCCAGGAAGGACACTCAACCAAGGCTGTTGCCAAAAGCCAATACTTTGCACAATGAATATTCTGGCTACAGCAGGATAAATGCCCTCATGCTAATATATTTTTCTCAGCCCTTTCTATGAATGCACCCAATGGGGAATCATAATATAAAGGCTCATAAAACTGCATAGTTTTACTAATTCCAATTTCTCAGGGCTCCATACACCCCTTGAGCTACTGGCCTGACACATCTTTGTGTTGAAATGAGGCAAAGAAATTGGATCTTGGAGGTGCATTTCTTATTAAAGATGATGCAGTCCCTGGATGCTGTGAATCCATATAACTCTCCTCTATGTGTGTTCATCATTTTTTTAAAAGCAGAGTATCACTGGGTCCACAGTTTAAAGCCCTGGGTAAATTTTAAGATGTATATATTACACAGAAAAAGAAATATGCAAATATAAATATAAATAAATGTTCTAATATATGCTTGTTATAAATCATTAATATTTTTTTTATTCCTTTGAGTCATTGTAGACATGAGTTTGTCAGCCTTACTGATATGCATAATTGCAGAGTGAAACCAAAACTTATCAACAATCTGTCTGGGGATCACCAATGTCCATATTTTCTTTGCCACCCGTGTACTGAACCCTGCAACTTGTGTTTTACTGGCGGCCACCTCAAGGCAGCTCCATTCTTCACTGGCTGGTACCTGGAACATTCTGCAGTGTCAGGGACTCATTAAGTCCTTGATTTTGTTGTGTTTTATAGTGCTTTTCAAATCGGTGCTTTTCCTGACACTTGAGCATTGCAGCATCAAACCTCTGGCCACAGGGTGTTGACATTCGCAAATAGTGCCTGGTTGTCCACCTGGGATGGACAACTGGGATGGGGTGGTCCAAGAATCTCTCTCCTTCATCACCTGCAGTAGCCTCACTGGACCCCTGACAGCATCTCTCTGGCACCAGCTCAGCCAGTGTCACCCAGCTAAAGATCATGATATTTTTATATTTCCCCCTCTGGTTGGTTTGAAACCAGCCCTTTTGTTCATTTTGTATTAGCATGTGAAGAAAATGCAAAATATTATTAAAATCCCTTTCCTCTACTTGGACACCAAAGAAAGTCTGATACTTATTTATGGTGTATGTTTGCTGAATTGTCTCTTTTAAGTAAGATAAGATCACATTTCCTGGGGCAACAGTATTACATGGCCTGATTGGAGCCCCACAAAGATAAATGCTCTGATTAGCAGAGGGAAATAAAACTGAAGACCATGAATTTGGATTAATGAAAAGAGTAGGGAATGATGAAAGTTCTCTTGGCCAGAAACACCAGTGACTGCAACTCCCATTATTTGCTGCATTTAATTTTACATTTCAGTAAATAGATAGACAGTTTTCAGTGCTGGGCATATTTAGAAAACTAAATAATTGCAATACTAGTACATTCTGTGTCTGATGGTTATCACATTATAACTGGAAATTAACTATATGCGGCATTATTTTTCTACTTGAAAATATTGCCATCCACAAATAGTCACGCTACTTAAAATCTCTATATGAAAAATACTAATGCATCTTGTTTTCTTTTTTCCTTTCAATTTGTCATGGACCTTTTTTATTATAGCCAAATAAAAACTCTTTACATAGAGTTTTGTTCTTTTACTTTTCATCCATTTTCATTATCTTCCAAGTATTGTTTCTCTGTGAAAAGTGGGAATTTTTCTGGCAGAACTACTCTCCTGTTGTAATATCTGTTCCTAACTTTTATCTGCCTACTCTGCCCCAAGGTTTTGTAGCTGATTACTTCAGGTGCAGGAAAAGCTTCCATGGGGCTGGGAAAAGCAGTACCCAACCACTTTTTCCTCTGTATCGTGTGAGTTTTTCTTCAGGTGGAAACAGAGCACTTTCCTTCAGAGCTGTGCTGAGAAGGGTGAAATTTATTGCTGAAATATCAAGTATTATCTTGTGGAAAAATCATAGTTCTTCTGTGGCAGTTTGAGTTTTCACCAGCTTTTACATCCTAAAATCTTTGTTGCTTCTTCAAGCAACCACTTCTTCAAGTGGTATTTCACTTTTCCTGGGAGCGGGCTTTCATTCCATGCAGATGTTTGTGAAATGAAAATTGTTAGTTTCTCCCAGGTCTCCCATTTCAGAGATGGGCTTTCCACAAGGACCAGCAATTTCAAACAAAAACAACAAATGCTGCACTTCAAAATGTTCTGACAGCTCAAGGAAGAGAAAAAAAAACCCAGAAAAAATGTCTTTCAAACAATATACTCAAGGCTATTTGAAGAAATCACTAGACAATGATTTTTTATTATTGACAGTCATAAAAGTCATAATTTTTTCATCTGCTTTGAAATAACTCCAGAAGTAGATGGAAGAAGAAGATCTGCAGGAGTCCAGCAGCAGAGATGGACATGGGTTCCTCTGCTGTCACACAGCTCTGGAGCCGTATCTCCTGCATCCATCTGTCCACAGCATTGAGTGTTGGGAAGGAACCCAACCACCGAGTGCAGAAAATGTTTAAAGAAGCAAACATTGCTGGCTGCTGTGGAGGGAGCAGTTGTGGGGCACAGCGAAGTAGTGGTTTTCCCCCTCTCCACCATCGCTGCAGCTCAGGCAGCTCTTGAAGGCAGTTCTCCTCTGAGCATCACCTCTGTCTTGGTTTTCTCACAAAACACACCCATTTTCCCAGGCTTTGCTGTCCATGTTGTGCTCTGCAGGGCAAGGGGGAAAGCTATGATGTCCCCTTAGGGAAGCTCCTCTGTCCCATAGCCATGGCGTTAGAGGTGGGACATGCTGACTTGGGGTCACTGTGCCACTTCCAGCCTGTTGTATGGGGCTGAAGACTATTTAAGTGTAATCTCTCCTGGGGGTAAGATTAGCTAGATCCAAAGTGTCATTACCTTCAGGTGCTGTTTATGGAGATGTCTTCTCAAGCTTAGCATTTCATTTTGCCAAATACTTCCATTTGAATTGCATTATTTCTCTTAAATTTTCTTCTAAGAAGCTCAAGTCTTAAAATGCACAGGTAAATGAGAGAGACAAGAACTATACATACAGTGGTAAAAAATCTCTATTTAAACTTCCAAGTATTCACCCAAGGAGATTGTTTGCAGGAGCGCTCTCCCCTGAGCCTGCTACAAGCCATTGCAAATTCAGCTCCACGGCACAGCCAAAATAAACACTGGAAAGGAAAAAGAGATGAAAAAGCTCAGAAATCTGCCTTCCAAAAGGCAAAAAACTGTTGCAAAGTTCTCTCAAGCCTATATGAAAATATTTCAGATCACTACTCTGACTCATCAGAAACACTGGCAGAAGCCTCCAATTTAACCTTTCAGAAAATGCTGTTTCATTAAAAAAGCATCTGTTGGGAATATGTCAATATAGGAAAAAGTATTTAGGGAAAAATATGTGAAACAAACTATTTTTGTAAGAAAGGAGTAATGCAAATTGATAAATACTATATGGAATCACAATAGCTAAAATCTAAAAATATCAAAAATACGGTTTATCGGTATGATTATTTTAATCGATAAAAGGTGATTATGTCTCATTTCTGTATATACACGGATATAAATATTCATAGATGTATACATTTGATGGGAATTTTAAAGGTATATGTTTTAGTTCTGATTCAGAAATAAACAGAAGTTGTAAAAGTGTGGAATTTCTGTTGAAGAAACTCTGAATTTCCAAAAGCATTATTCTGCAGGTCCAAGCTTAGATTTTTATGAGACATATTTTCTATTGCTGAATATTGACATTAAGATTATCTTGCTGCACTTTTAAATAGATTGCAAATTAACTTGTCTGTGAAGTCAATGACAAATTCTTCTGTCTGTGGACTGCAGGTCCACCTCCCACCACACCAGGTTGCTCCAAGCCCCCTCCAACCTGCCCTTGAACCCCTCCAGGGATGGGGCAGCCACAGCTTCTCTCAGGCTGTGAGAGAAGGCTCTCTTCTCTTCAAGGCCAGGCTCTCACCACCCTCACAGCAAAGAACTTCTGCCCCACATCTCATCTCAACCTCCCCTCTTTCAGTGTCAAACCCTTTCCCCTCCTCCTAGGGCTCACCTCCCTCATCAAGAGTCCCTCCCCATCTCTCCTGGAGCTCCTTTAGGGCCCGGAAGGGACTCTAAGGTCTCCCCAGAGCCTTCTCTTCTCCAGGCTGACTCTCCCCAAACTCTCTCAACCTGTCCTCCCAGCAGAGGGGTACCAGCCTTCCCAGCATCTCCGTGGCCTCCTCTCTCCAACTGGTCCATGTCCTTATGATGTTGGTGGCCCCAGCACTGGACATGTGGTTCACCCCTCCTGGCACGGCTCTGTGGTGGTCCCAGCCACAAGCAGACCCCGGGAGCAGTAGTGATGGTGCCCGGGCATGGGGCAGATGGAAGAGCTGCTGCTGCAGCACTGGAGAGTCTCACCCTGCAGCCCTGCCAGGGCAGCGAGATGCAGACTAATGCAGCAGAGAAACCAGTCCCACGTATTGAAAAAGTTCTAATTGCCGTATTTTATCTGACCTTGATAGCCAGAGCAGATGGCATGTTTTGTATAACAAAAATACTGAAAAATAAGTCTAAGAAATAATTAGTGTCATAAATAAATTTCTTTGCTTTGGGGTTCTGGGATTGGTTAGATAAAAGTCTCAGCAGTAATGATTGCCACACAGATGAAAAAGCAAAACTTTACCCTTCCAGCAATAAATACTAGTTGTGTGGCCATAACGGTATCCCACAAATTGGGTTAATTACCCCTCAGAGGCAGGAGTTTCTGAGCCCTGAGAGCACAGCCAAGAGCCTGCTCTACCCATCAGGGAGCCCTGTGCTCAGCCTTCAGGGCTCTGGGCTGTTCTTGGATGTTCCCACATCTCGGGAGATGCTTGAGGAGCGTTTGTCAGAGTCCTGTGGAAAAGCAGGAGGGCACCTCACCTGCTGCTGCCTGTCTCCAGAGTCAGCAGCATCCCCAAACCCCAAACCTACGAGCAGGGGCACCCACAGACACAGGCTGAACATCATCCATGGGCAGGGGCTGAGCATTGTCCATTCAGGGGCTGAGCATTGTCCATGGGCAGGGGCTGAGCATCAGCCATGGGCAAGGGCTAATGGAAGGGCTGGGGGATGGTTTGCTTGTTTTAGACAGAATAAGTAATGGGTAACATCAGCACACTAGTCCTTTCCCCTTTTGGTGGAAAAGTGGTTATCTATGATAAGACCAGCCAAGGCCCCAAGCAACCTGATCTCACCTGGCCCAGCTCTGAGGTGAGCTGAGTATCCAGACGTCCCTGCCAGCCAAAGTTACTCGGTGATTCAATGATTCTAAATACTTGTTAAAAATTAACAGGCAACTTGAATATAAAAATATCAGTAATCTAATCATTTTGCAAATCAGTTTTGTCTACTCACTTATATATATCTATTTTTATAATATTCTTGTGAGTTTTTGGAACTTTACAATATAACTAAGGCAGGATTGTTTAATTCCTTTTGTTGACTTGAAAACATTGGGACAGAAATAAACAAGGATGAGAGTAAAGGATAAGTTCTGGATGTCCTGATTATGTAGTTATCCATACTGAGCCGAATGAGCTGAAAATCATAAAAATTTCCTTTAAAGTCCTTGAATTTCCATTTGATCCCACACCTCCAGGATTTCCTGGAGCCTGATTTGTCTCTTGCAACCAGAAACATCAATTCATCTACTGGTCTGGGGTGAAAGTTTCTGCAGTTTCTAGTGCTGAAGGGTCCCCAGGGCTGACAACTGAGGGACAGGAGAAACATCCTCTCAGGGGAGAATTGCAGGAGTCGTACTTACCATAAAAAAACCCAGAAAAAACACAGCACAAGGTTTCCTGTGTAGCAGTTCAAAAGAAAGGTATTAAAGAGCTCAGTGATATCTGCGTGAGAGAGAAAATTAAAAACAAAGAAATAAAGGTAATTTGTGGCTGAAGCGGTGGTGTGACACGGATCTGCTGCTCACTCCGGGACCTGAGAACCTCTCGAGTTTACTGGCATCGCTTCATCCTTCTTTGAAGTGGTTTCCCTGCGCAACGAACATCAAAGACATAAATCTCCTTCTCCTTTATTTCTTAAAGGGTCGCAGAAGTAGATGACTAACAGCCATCAATAACACCAATTTATCCCTGAAACCCCCTATGACATCAAAGGAGAATAATTCAGCCGAGATCACTCTGTGCCCTCCCAGGAGCAGGGTTGCTGGGAGGAGAGGGGCCACACCATGTCCTGTCCCCCCAGCCCAGAGCGGAGCACCCCAGGTTGTCTTCAGTCCCCACCTCCTGGGGGTTTGCAGCCAGCTGTGCAAGAGCTGCTGGCTCTGTAGGGTTTTTTTTGCAAGTGGTCCAATGGTGCCAAAACAGAGGCCACGCGGTCTGGGCATGTTTGCAATTTCACCATATCTTTGGAATAGAATCAGAGAATCACAGAATCGTGGAGTTGTCCGGGTTAGAAAGGACCTTTTGGATCCTTTAGCCCAACCATCAACCCAACACCGACAAAAAATATCATTAACCCATGTCTCTAAGACATATAGAAAATATATTTAGAAAAGAAGTGGAGTAGAGAAAAATATACATAAAAAGTATGAAACTCAGACAAACATAGACTTGTGTGTGTGCAAAAGGGCTATATTTCTGGATATCTTTCAAACATCCTGCATGACTTGGCTGGTTCCCCATGGGGAGCCTTTAAATGGAACAGAACAATGTGGGACCAGGTCCCTGGGGTCCCAGGGGCTGCTCTTCTTCCTCCATACTCAGCAAAGCACAACCACCTATTTACTGTCCTCAAGGTCCCCGTTTCTTCTTGAAAACTTTCTGTTCTTTTATGGGTGCAGTTTCTTCCTCTGCAGTTTGGCTCTAATTGCATATAACACAGCTCTTTTATATCCCCAGGTATTATTAAGATAGAATGCAAGAGCATCAACGTTGAGCACACAGACCCTAACAAAAAGGGTTGCCCTTTATTGCACAGAAAATTGTACTTCACGTCGAGTCAGACATGACATTTGCTCCCCAGATTTGTACCTGATGGTTTTAATGTTTTAGTTGCTGCTGCATAAAGCTGTGTCTGTGTGCCCTCCTGGTGTCCCACAGGTCAGCTCAGCCTGTGGCCACCCCGGCTCCTACCCACAGACACCCCTCCTTCTGTTCTCCTGCGACTCCCTGCCCTCCACACAATTTCATGCCCATTACCTCTTGTCTCCTTTCTCGAGCTCACCTTTTTGCCAGCTCTGCACGTCCCTTTCTTCACCCAAACTCCTCCCAAACAAACAATCGCTTTTTCCTCACTGGCCCCGGCGCTGTCACATCCGCGCTCAGCCTTGGTGACCACCTCAGTCACCTCCCCGGTGGCCAGGCTCCCAGAAACCCACCCCAGGCACCCGAGGGGGCGGGAGGGCCAGGGGTAAGAGGGGTGCGGGGTCCAGGCGCTTCCCAGGTGCACCGCACACGGCCGCCCGCTCCCGCAGACAGAAAGTGTAATTAAGAAAGACACGCATGAACGCCAGTCAGAAGGAAATAAAAAATTATTAGACAGTTTAATATACTGACTGCTGCTCCTGCCTGCCACTGCCAGAGCTGTTCTGCGATGTGGACACTGTAAAAAAAATCCTATCAGCACAGAAAATTAATGAAAAAAATGCAAAATATTTCTTATCACAGGTGGTTGCTTTAGATTATTTATCACAACAAGATTTCAGAGGGTCTCCTGGGGACCTTCCATCCTCAGATACTCACAAACCAGTATTAATTCCAAACATTATTAAGACACATTTAAAGCCCTTATTAAATGCAATCAAGTCTGATTTAGAAAGACTGGGAAGGTAAACATAATTAAAATGAACACACTGCCTGGAATATAAATTCTTCTTCATCCAGGATTTGAGAGTCATATTGTGAGAAAATTAATAACCTTAAGCGGTTTTTTTTTTGTGGCCCACTGAGAAAATAAAAGGTTCGGTTACCCTTGTTAAAAACTTTAGAGATTCTTTTGAAGAGGGATCCTGAATCCTAAATATGATTTTATTAATGCAGTCCTTCCTCCATGGCATGCGAGAGCACATAGTGCACTTGAGCAGAAACTTTTAGGATGAGTCACCAGAAAAGGAGAATGAGAAAGAGATGGGGGAAAAGTGAAACTTCTTACACCCTCTTCCCACAGCTGTACTCACACTGTACTCACACACACAGAGCCCACATCACGGGGTCCTGCAGAGCAAAGATGGGAGATGTTTGTGAAGGCTTTTGGGTGGTGACAAAAAGCGATGCAAGGCCAGGGCATGGGCAGAGGCAACCACCATCTCAGCCAGCCATCTCCCATTATCCTACTGGGTCAGCTGGTAAACCATGCTGGTAAACCAAGGACCATTTCCAGGATCACCAAGATGATGATTTCAAGTAATTTTGAAGGGGGCAAAGGACAGAGAAGGCTAGTGGGAAGAGAATAGACTCAGCCAGAGTCATCCAGTGAACAATTCCCCTTCTCCAGCCTTGGCTTTGGACGGTGTGGGATGCCCTGAGGAGTACGGAGCAGACATCAGCATGAGGAGTTGCTCTACTCCCCTCTTCCTGTGCCTGATTCTGATGGCCCAGGAGGTCTTCTGGTTCAATACTCCCATTGGTGACCCCGTGGTCACTGCTCTGCACTGTGGAGGAGAGCACTGGGTCACAATTCAACATGGAGGGTGACCAAGCCCAATGGAAAGTGGTAGATGTTGCAGCTCTTTGACCATCAGCCCATTCGTGTCCAGCCCTGGATAATGAGTTCCACAGTCAAGTTTTCACAAGTGATTTGTGTTATTGTTTTAGTTTTATTGTTATAAAATAGGCAAGAGTTGGCAGATGGCAGTGAAGGCAAACAAATCTACTTCCAGTGGAAAACAAGTTAATTTCTTTGCTTTTGTATTTTTTGTAAAGTTATTTTCTTGAGAGCTGTTAGATACAAGGCAGTAATCCTCCTTAATCCATCATAATGCCATTTGTTGAAAGCCCTGTTTTCACTGCTAATTGTGTTTCTGGAGCTAAACCTTGACACTTTCCATCAGCCTGATTTTCAAGGGAGCGCAACAAGCACAGGGTTAATCTCCCAAAGCCGGTTTAATGTCCTCTGCGGTGGCCACAGCAGGGTTTGTCTCTGGGCCAACCCCACTCCTGGTGTGCAGGATCTGTTTACAGGAAAGGTAATTCCTTCCTAAATCCCCTGTGGACAGAGTTCCCCAAACTCTGATGTGATTCTTTTTACCAAAAAAACCCCAAAAAAATTTAAAAAAAAGAGTTAAATTAATGGTTGTGATAGGGAAGGGAAGGGAAGGGAAGGGAAGGGAAGGGAAGGGAAGGGAAGGGAAGGGAAGGGAAGGGAAGGGAAGGGAAGGGAAGGGAAGGGAAGGGAAGGGGTGTCATCATGTCTGGAATGTGATGACACAGGGGATACTTCCACAATACTGACAAATAGCATTTCTGGGAAGATACCTTTTGAATTAAGAAAGCAGCTGCCACTGTGGTTATATTGAGTACGACCGGCTGTACTACGGATCCTACAGAGCAGGGCTATAATGACAGACAGACAGATGCCTGACAAGCAATACTAGACTTTATCACTCCAGTATTAATCAAGGTCAGCAGAAGGGATTTCATTGCTGGCTTCACTAAGTCATCTCCCAGCTCCAGATTTTGGTCACATTCCAGAAGACTGGGAAGGGGATAACATAAATCTGCATTTTCAAAACAGATGATCAACCCTCTTTCTCATTCTATGGAAAAATAGAATTTTTAGTACTCCCCGCTTTGGAGCAATGCTATTGGACAGCCACAGCACGCATCAGTCCCCAAGTAAGAGACAGCTCGTTTAAAGTCTGTGCAGGCGGAAGCACAATCTGCACGCTTTTTGGGTTTTTAAAGGAGAACGACGGGGAGCAAACGGAATCTATCATCACAGAACGTGCAGGTGCTTCTGGCTCAATGCATTATTCACCAGGGCAGTAGGTGCTGCTGCAGCATGGGTGGCACAGGGGACCGCAGTGTGTGATCTCAGGCACAAAATCAAATCAGTGCAGATACACCGGCTCTGGCTGGGTCGCTCCGCTGGGATGCAGATCACAACAGGGCAGTGAGGCTCATGCTGACCCGCCTCTGCTCACACACTCAGCACAGGACCTCGGGACGGGGCAGGCACTTGGGGATGGGGCTTCATCACAAGTTATTTCTCAATTAAATATTTTATTTATTTTAATTTTTACCAGCATTGTACAAAGTGGCATTGATTCTTTTTTGATATTTTTTTCACAAAAGCTAAATCACAGAATCACAGAATGATTTGTCCTGGAAGTGACCTTTAAAGCCCAACCCCCCTGCCATGAACAGGGACATCTCCAACTATACCAGGTTGCTCAGAGCCCGGTACAACCCGACCCGGAGCGTTCCCAGGGATTTGTCTCTCTGGGCACCCTGGGCCAGGGCCTCACCACCTTCAATGTAAAAAAATTCTTCCTTATATCTAGTCTGAGTCCAGAGCAGAGGTTATAGGGGATGAAACTGAAGTTGTTTCCCCTGGTGGAAATGTCAGCTGGCCACAGCTAGCCCAGGACTAGCAGAATAGCTGATGAGCACCACTGATGCAAACCTTGCCTCTTTGAAAAAATTACTAGCCCCCTGATGCTGGGGGTGTTGGGTTGGAAACTCACCTTCAGCTGGCACACGAAATCACAAGCCCAGTCAGTGCGTTTCCGCAGTCACAGCCCAGAGCAGGTCGCAGTGATGGCTCTACTCTCACCCAGCACAGTCCCCAGGCACCGTGCAGTGATACGATCGTATGTCTATAAGTATCTCGATGGATCTTCTCTGTACTGTAAAAAAAAGTTGTGACATGTCAAAAGGATTCTAGTCTCAATCTGTTCAAAATACTTTCAGAAGTTTTTAAAATTAACATCTCAAGGAAATGTAGCTCTGAGGATTTAGAAGATTTTATTACAACTAATCAACATTCAAACATTGTCTGTCTCAGTTTTAATTTGTAGTATAAAAGATTTACATCTCACAATGAAACAATACTTTACACTGGAGAAGTGAATTATACTGTTCTCTTATCATGTATTTCTACCCTCTTGAAAGCAAACGCACACAAAAACTCTCCCTGAGACAGGAAGGATGTTCTACTCGAGAACCCAATCCATGGGGCTGGACCACAAGCCACCTGAAGGAAATCCCCAGGGAAGGGGGGACTCCAATCCACCCTCCTACGAGTCTGCAGAGAAGAGCTCACTGAGAAGCCTGGTTTCTTTGTGTTCCCATTTTACAGCAAGCCGTTGACTCTTGTGGGAGGGTTTTTAAGTCACTTTTGCTCACTCACTCCACAGAAGATCAGCAGCTTGTGAGGTTGAAAGGCTCCAGGTGTATATGATTGTAACTGGAAGATTTTACTCTATTTTTCTTTTCACAAATTTATAAATAACTACCACAACTCTCAGGAAGTCCAAACAATATGAAAACAGCACAGGAACTCCATCTTCAAAATGTGCTCAAGTTCTCGATCAGTGCAAACAAGTTCACTTTCTCTGGTGTTACACTAATTTATGCTGTCCAAATACAGAATGAAGTCTCTGGTGTACTTTATTATCTCCTAAACATTGCCAAACTTGCTTGCTTTCTACATTATAATAATTATAATTATTATATAATTATATAATTATAAATTATAATTTAATTTAATGACTTTTGGGAAGGAAAAAAAAAAGCAGCAACCAGGAAAATCTTTTCTCTAAACTTCTCCCTTAGGACCCGAGAGGTGATTGTCCCCCTGTACTGGGCACT